>JACEEZ010018615.1:223361-225861 GCA_016584305.1 Chionoecetes opilio | reverse complement strand
GACAGACATGATAGTGGCTTTAAATCCCCGCAGCTATAGCCTCAGGTGCACTTCTGTCTGTGATAGACTTTCAATACGTCCTTAGTCATACGTGGAGGAGGAGGAGGAAGAGGAGAAGAAGATGAGAGAACAGAGGATATGGAAGGAGGAGGAGGAGGAGGAGGGGAGGAGGAGGAGGAGGAGGAGGAGGAGAGGAGGAGGAGGAGGAGGAGGAGGAGGAGGAGAGAACAGAGGATATGAAGGGAGAAGGAGGAGGAAGAAGATATGAGGAAACAAAGGATATGAAGGAAGGAAGAGATGAACAAGAACAATTGGATATATAGATAGAAAAAGAAGAGAAGAAGATGAAGGAACTAAGGAGAGGAAGAGATGAAGAAGAACAAAGGGGGTAGTGTAGATGGGAGAAGAGGAGGAGATGAGATTACAAAGGAAGGAAGAGATGAAAAAAACCAATAGCATAGAAAGCCATAGAAGAAGAGGAAGAGACAACAGAGAATAAAGGCGTAGTAGAGATGAAGGAAAGGTTTATTTGAGGTCCAGAAGTCGTATTACATTTTGTAGCTTGGCTTTGCGTGTTTGATAGTCGAGGTGAAATATTGTGTTTCCAATTTCTGTCACTTGGCTTTAAACTGGTGTCGTTTTACTGTTTTTGAACTGGGTGTTTTTCTGTGTGTGGTTGTGGGTGTGGGTGGGTGTGGGTGTGGGTGTGGGTGTGGGTGTGTGGGTGTGTGTTGTGGGGGGGGTGGGGGGTGGGGGGGGGTTTGTGGGTGTGGTGTGTGGGTGGGTGTGGGTGTGGGGTGTGGGTGTGTGTGGTGGGTTTGTGGGTGTGGGTGTGTGTGGGGTGTGGTGTGGGTGTGTGGGTGGTTGTGGGTGTGGGTGTGTGTGGTGGTGGTGTGTGTGTGGGTGTGGGTGTGGGTGGGGTGTGGGTGTGGGTGGGGGTGTGGATGTGGGGGTGTGTGTGGGTGTGTGGGGTGGGTTGTGGTGTGTGGGGGGTGGGTGTGGGTGTGGGTGTGGGTGTGTTTCATAGTTTGAATTCTCTCAATATTCAGTTTTTTTTTTTACATGCCGTGGTTTTTTTTGTACGATTTTCTTTTTCTTTTGGACTCGTTTTTACTTTTTTGGTTAATAACACACACACACACACACACACACACACACACACACACACACACACACACACACACACACACACACACACACACACACACACACACACACACACATAAATACTTGAGCATCGCAATAGCTTTTCCAGTCATTTATTCACTTCCTTGTCCTCCTTCTCCTTCTCCTCTTCCTCTTCCTCCTTCTCCTCTTCTTTCCTCCTCCTCCTCCTCCTCCTCCTCCTCCCTCCTCCTCCTCCTCCTCTCCTCCTCCTCCTCCTCCTCCTCCTCCTCCTCCTCCTCCTCGTCAGACATGTCGAGACTTGAAACAGGAAACATGTGCATGAAAACACGAGAGAGAGAGAGAGAGAGAGAGAGAGAGAGAGAGAGAGAGAGAGAGAGAGAGAGAGAGAGAGAGAGAGAGAGAGAGAGAGAGAGAGAGAGGGGAGAGAGAGAGAGAGAATCACTATCTCTCTCTCTCTGGATTGTGGTCGTCATTCGATACTTTAAGAACTTTTAACTTTTTTCTTCCCCTGACCACGAGACTCAAATATTCACCTTTTAAGCTTTAGCCTCTCCATTCCTCGCTTTTTTATTCCTTCCCTCCTCCTTCCGTACCCTTCACGCCTCGCCCTTTGTTTTATCCCTTATTATCCCTTCCATCTCTATTTCTTCTCTATTCTCTTCCTCTTCCTTCTTCTTCTTTACCTGTTAATCACCTGTTTTCTTATTCCCCTTTGTTTTATCTCCTCTCTTCTTCCTTTCCATCATTTGCCACTCTCTCTACTTTATATCTACTCTTCTTTCTATACATCTTTTCTTCTTTTCTCCTTCTTTTCTCCTCTCTCCTTGTCCCTTTTTTCTTTCCTATCTCTTGTTTTTTTTATACTCTCCTTTGTTTCATTTCCTCTCCTCTTCCTTTTTGTCTCTCTTCTTTATTCCTGCTCTCCTTCCTACCCATCTTCTTATTTCTCCTTATTTTCCTACGTCTTTCTTCTTCTTTACCTGTTAATCACCTGTTTTCTTACTCTTCCTTGCTTCATTTCCTGTCTTCTTCCTTTCTACCTCTCTTTATATTATTCCTGCTCTGCTTCCTACACATCTTTTCTCCTTTTCCTCTCTTTTCCTGCTCCTTTTCCTCTTTTTCCTTGATCGTGTTTTCTTACTCCTCCTTGTTTTATTTCCTGTTTTCCTCCTTTCCATCATCTGCCTCTCATTATTTTATTCCTCCCATTATTGTTTTATCTACACTCTTCCCGTCTTCTATTTTTACTCCCTTTCCTCTCCCTTCCTGTCTCCTTCCTTCCTTTTCTTTCCTGTTTTTCTTCCCGTCCCGGATGCAACGTTTCCTGTAGTATTTGTAGTAGTAGTACTCTCTCTCTCTCTCTCTCTCTCTC
>JACEEZ010018615.1:218361-220861 GCA_016584305.1 Chionoecetes opilio | reverse complement strand
AGTCGCTTCCTGAAAAATCTCGCGCACTGCTGGTAGCACTGCACAAACCTAGTTTGAGCGTGTGTGGGGAGGCGTGACGTTTTTTGCACAGTGTTCGCGCCAACGTAGTGACGGCAACATCTCCGTTACTGTCACCACGATAAGTGAGAACATTGAAAACCACACGCTCGAATTCATTGAAATATATCAAGAACACCCTTGCCGCTGGAAAGTAAAAAGTAAAGACTACTCAAATAGAAACATGAAAAATGCTGCTTACGAAAAATCAGTGAATAAACTGAAAGAAAAAGACGAGGATGCAAACAGAGATTCTGTAGTTAAGAAAATAAGCACAGCTGCGGTCATTTTCCCGAAAAGAACTTTCTTTTCTACCAGCAGTCACCAAGGCAAGGAGTTGGCGGTAAGATGGTTCGTCCATTCTCATATAATTGAACACAGTTTGTTGACTACAGGCGTAACTCCTCCATCAGTGAGGGTTGTGAAAGTGAACCTCTCTTCCAAAGCCATGATTTTGTCCACTGTTGCCGAGGATGTTTTTTCTTTCTTCTCTGTGCAATGCGAGCGCCGAAACACTCAAAGCAGTCATCATTAGGGCGTCTTCAGGGACTGTGCCTGAATTTTTTGACGCAGTGACCCACGAGCACAACTGGTAATTGCTCTGTGACCGAATAAGTGGGCTGATGCCAAGTTTGCGCAAACCAATTTGAAATATAGCAAGGACACTGAGCCTTGGGGCCGCTTAGGACAAGTAAAGCTAAAATCTCTCAAATAGAAAAAAAAAATCTGTTACATCAGTGAATACAAACTAGATTAAAAAGACGATATGCTATACAGACACTTTGTGTTAAAATAATCATCATTACTGCTGGTCGACATTTTCACCGAAAAAGAAACTGTCATTTTACCAGCGCCAACGAGTTGGGGGTTTAAGATCTGTTTTCGTCCTTCTCTTATTGTAGCACAGTTTGTTACTAGATGGCGAAACTCCTCCATCATGGTGGAGGGTTTGAATGGTGAACCTCTCTTCCAAACATGATTTTGGTCCATTGTTTTCGCCCGGGAGGTATGCTTTTTCTTTCTTCTTGTAATCAGCGCAACCAATTGCATAAAATATTCGGGCGTTTCGCTACTGTCCCCCCTCCATGTTTGACGTAGTGATTACACTATCAATATAATTAAGTCTGGTACTGTTAATAGCGTTGTCGCACTGTCCAATGAGTTTGATCGATCTGTTTGGGCCACAAAGTTCAACTGCTGCAGTATGAAGCCTTGATGGGCCCTTCATGTATCCTTAATAAATGCCACTATAATCGTCCTTATCACAATTATGCTGAAGTCTGGTTCATTCTTTTCTGTTTCTGCTTCTTTTCTACTTCGTCCTGTTTTTTCTTCATATATTTTTTCCTCTTCTTTTTTTTTCCTGTTTTTCTTCCTGTTTTTTCTTCCTCTTCTTCTTTTCCTTTTTTTCTTCTTGTTTTACTTCCTGTTTTTCTTCCTCTTCTTCTTTTCCTCCCTGTTTTACTTCTTGTTTTTCTGCCTCTTATTCTTTTTTTCTTCTTTTTCTTCCTATTTTTTACTTTTGTTCTTCTTTTTCTTATTTTCTTCCTGTTATTTCCCTGTTTTTTCCTCCGCTTCTTTTTCTCTTCTTTTTATTCCTATTTTGCTTCCTGTTTTTCTTCCTTTTCCTCTTTTTCTATTCTATTCGTCCAGGAAGTGATGCATCTTAACCCATCCCTCCTCCCTCCTATCCTCCTCCTCTCACAGTATAAACCACCACATGACCTGAGCCACATGACCTGACCTCCAATACACATAACATCATTTGACCTCCAATACACACAACCCACATGTCTTTATACCCGAGAAAAGCGAAAAAGCGGATCATGCAAAGTGCGAATATACGAGACAATCGGAGCAAACATATTTATTGCCTAATACTCGATTTTACTGTCTATTCCGGGGTATATAAGGACCTAGGTAGTGTTTAGCCCCTCATATCCTGTAGGAGGCAAGGCAGGGAAGGTTGTGGAGGCTCGTGTTTTGGTATTTCTGCGTCAGGTGAGTGTTGGAAGATTTATTTGGGAGGGGAGGTGGAATTTATTGTCTGTGGAAATGGACATAAGAGATATACAAGAGAGAGAAAGAGAGATATACAGAGAATAATAGAGAAATAAGAGCTCACGAGGGAGATATAGAAGACTCGATACCTCTCTCATCTCTTCCTTCTTTTTTTCTTCCTTCTCCTCCCTCTCCTCCACCTCCTTCTCCTCCCCCATACTACAGCTGAATGGTGTGGGAGGAGGAGGAGGAGTCACCACTACACAGTCGACCGGTAGGCTTCTCTCTCTCTCTCTCTCTCTCTCTCTGGATCCGTGTGTGTGTGTGTGTGTGTGTGTGTGTGTGTGTGTGTGCATGGTGTGTTGTAGAGAAAAAGGTTACAAGTGTTACAGGAGTGATAAGACGCACACCACCTCCACCTCCTCTTCCCCCCCACCATTTT
>JACEEZ010018615.1:208361-215861 GCA_016584305.1 Chionoecetes opilio | reverse complement strand
CTCACTTTCCTGTTGCTCTCCTCTCCCTCCCCTCTCTCTCTCCCTCCTTTCCCTCCCCCCTCTCTCCCTCTCCCCTCTCTCCCCTCCCTTACTCTTACCCTGTTGCGTCATCCCCTAAAGGCAAGTCGAGTAGAGGAAAACCAGCTAGGAGGAAAAAATCGTGTATTAATTTTGTGTATCTTCAACTTTATATTTGGAGGTTTTATCTAACCCCTTGAGGCCCAGAACGTAATTTCCATTATAATTTGGGTACCATTAGACGATTTGTAGTGAATATAAGCAATATGTTATAGATATGACCTGTTTAGTATCCTTGTCGACTCTAATTTGGTATATTAAGTTACTTTTTCGTAATTTTATGGCTCGACAACAGACAATTTTTTATAGCAAAGGAAAGATCTGGGCGTGAAGGGGTTAAGAAATAAGAGAATGATGATGTAACTAAGGAAAATATTGGTGTCCTTCGCAAGAGAGAAAATATAAATAATAGTTGTTTCCTGTCAACTTGGAGATTTTATATTTTTTTTTAATACATTTGGAAATTTTACTTGAGAAAAAAGAGAATAACAACTGAAAATAATGATGATATAACTAATGAAATAATGTTAATAGATACAATAGGCAATATAAATACAGAATATACTACTAATAAAAAAGAGAAAGTGACAATGAAAATCAAAATAAAAAAACTTAGAAATAATGAAAGAGATAAGAACAAAAAATACTTAACTCCTGCACGCCCAGATCTTTCCTTGGCTATATAAAAAATTGTCTGTTGTTAGCCATAAAATTACAAAAAGTCACTGATATAGCAAATTAACTAGTGTACAAGAATACTAAACAGGTCATATCTATTAAAATATTTATTATATTCATTAAAATTGTCTAATGATAGCCAAATTACAATGGAAATTACGTTGTGGGTCTGAAGGGGCTAAAGTATTACCTGTCAACCTATAGCTTAATTAGGTGTAGGTAAGGTGAAGCAGCATCAGGTAATGTTAGGTTAGAAGAAATTAATGCCTTTATGTAATTATTACTGTTATTTTGTGTGTTATATTTTCACATTATTTCATTAACTTATATTTCTTGATTTTGACTCCTACTGACTGTTAATTATTTTGTTTACGTCCAGAATATTAACCTCTTGAGACCCAGAACGTAATTTCCATTGTAATTTGGGTACCATTAGACGATTTTTAGTGACTATAAGCAATGTTTTATAGATATGACCTGTTTAGTATCCTTGTCCACTAACTAATTGGGTATATTCAGTTACTTTTCGTTATTTTATGGCTGACAACATACGATTTTTTTTATGGCAAAGGAAAGATCTGGGCGTGAAGGGGTAAAAATAACACGACTGCCAATGTAATAAAGGTGGTGTAATAATAAAGGTGCAATAAATATAGATAGAGAGACAGGTGAGGGGTTGACTTTGTGAAGAGAAAGTGGACATACAATGAGAAGTGAAATAAATTGAAGAATTAAGAGATGTAATGTATAGGTTTATAAAGTACAGAAAACTGAAAAATTTGAAGTACACACACACTCATACACACACACACACACACACACACACTCTCTCTCTCCCTCTCTCTCTCTCTCTCTCTCTCTCTCTCTCTCTCATCTCTCTCTCTTTTCTCTCTCTTCTCTCTCTCTCTCTCTCTCTCTCTCCTCTCTCTCTCTCTCTCTCTCTCTCTCTCTCTCTCTCTCCCCTCTCTCTCTCTCTCCCCCTTTTCTCTCTCTACAAAAAATGACAATAGAGGGAAAAGAAAACCGTGAAAAATTCGAAGTAACAAAACTTTCCCCCCCCCCCCCCTCTCTCTCTCTTTTCCCTCCTCCTCTTCTCTCTCTCTCTCCTCTCTCTCTCTCTCTCTCATCTCTCTTTTCTCTCTCTCTCTCTTCTCTCTCTCTCTCTCTCTCTCCTCTCTCTCTCTCTCTCTCTCTCTTTTCTCTCCTCTCTCTCTCTTCTCTCTCTCCTCTCTCTCTCTCCTCTCTCTCTCTCTCTCCTCTCTCTCTCTACCAAAAAGTACAATAAGGGACAGAAAACTGAAAATTTGAAATACACCACCCTCTCTCTCCTCTCTCTCCTTTCCTCTTCTCTCTCTCTCTCTCTCTCTCTCTCTCTCTTTTCTCTCTCTCTCTCTCTCTCTCTCTCCTCTCTCTCTTTTCTCTCCTCCTCTCTCTCTCTTCTCTCTCTCTCTCTCTCTCCTCTCTCTTTCTACACTCTCTCTCTACACCCTCTCTCTCCACTCTCTCTCTTTCTCTACACTCTACATCGTCGCCTTTGTACCACCCCCCTCTATAGCCCGGCGTTTGATTAGATACTTGCAACAAACTCGCGGCAACAAAAGAGGCTTTCCACCGATCGTTACAGCAGGGGACTCTCGTGGCAGTGTTGTGGGGGTGACGCTCTCAAGGGCTCAGGTCAACCACGAGGACACGTATGAAACCCTATAGGAAGTATTGAAAAGAGACACAGAGGCACAGAGAGAGAGACACAACGAGAGAGAAAAAGGTTGATATTAAACTGCATCTTTTTCGATGTGATACTTTCCTTGATCTTTTGAGAGAGAGAGAGAGAGAGAGAGAGAGAGAGAGAGAGAGAGAGAGAGAGAGGAGAGAGAGAGAGAGAGAGAGAGAGAGAGAGAGAGATGAGAGAGAGAGAGACGAGAGCAGAGAAGAGAGAGAGAGAGAGAGAGCGAGAGAGATGGAGAGAGAGAGAGAGAGAGGAGAGAGAGAGGAGAGAGAGAGAGAGAGAGAAGAGAGAGACTTTTTTTACTTTGACTTATTGTTTTATTGGCCTCCATGATACAATACTTTTTTTATTCATTTTACATAAGTAAGGCATGAAGCCTGGGTCTGTTGAGCGCAAGCTCCTATACAGACCTGTTGCTTAGATATACAAAAACGTTTAGCAAGTGGATTTAGGCCATTGGCTAACAAAATTTATACATATAATAATGACATTATAAATTAATATATACATACGTATATACCTATATACACATACATGCATACATATACATATGCAACATACCTACACGTACACATACATTTATGCGCACACACAGACACCTACATACCCATAAATTTACACACACCCAAACACACTTACACATTAACACAGTGTAATATACAAGTACACACACATAATGAATCCATGCATACCTACAGAATGACTTAGTGTGTATAACTTTGAAGCAACAATTTCTTGAGTTTATGTTTGAAGGATATTGAGTTGTGGAATTTTTTATTTCTGCTGGTAAACTATTCCATAATTTGACACCTCTGACTGAAACATTTTGCTGAGCATGAGTAGTCCTGCCAACGTGGTATTCGTAACTGTAATGACCTTGTAGCAAAAGTATGTGAAATGTAGTGAAAACCGTTATCAATAGGATACACATGTAATGATTTATAAACAAATAAAGTTTGATTGCAGAGATATTATATCAGACAGTTTGAGTAACTGGTGGTCTCGAAATAGTGGGTTGGTGTGCTCATATCGTGACTTATAAAACATAACACGTATTAATTTTTTTTGAGAAATAATAGATTATCCACATATGTTTTATATGCTCCCCCCCAAATTGTTGAACAATACAGTAAATATTGATATCCTAGTGATGAATATATTTGAATAATACACTCAAAAGTGATACAGCTACGAATTTTATATAAAACGCCAGTTAATTTAGATATTTCAGTACACAATGATTTATTTGAGATCTCCATGTTAATTATTGTCAATGGTTATACCTAGAAATTTATATTCTTCAACTTTACACAAGGATAAATAATTTATTTTGACGTCAATATGAGCTGCACTAGTCATTAGAGGGTGGGATACCATGTAGCATGTTTTAGAGATGTTCAGTGTTAGTTCATTGCTTTTTATCCAGTTAGATACATTAATTAACTCCGAGTTTAGTATATTCTGTATTTCACCAAGATCTTGTCCCTGAATATATATGGAAGTGTCATCAGCAAAAAGCAAAAACTTCAATTTATTACTACAACGTAAAATGTCATTGATATAAGATAAGAAAACAAAACTGGGCCTAAAACTAAAACCTTGTGGTACACCATAGCAGATTGATTCATGTGAAGATGCAGAATTATTATATACAGTGTATTGTCTTCTGTGGCTTAAGTAGCTGTTGAACCAGTCATGTGCCGGGCCACGAATGCCATAAGTTTTCAATTTTTCTAATAAAATAGGATGAGAGATGGTGTCAAACGCTTTTGATAAGTCACAAAATACTGTTATTTGATGAATTTTGTTGTCTAATGAGTTATAAATACTATTACAAAGGTGATGGATTGCTAACTCTGTACTATAGTTGGGTCGAAAGCCATACTAAAATTTTGTTAGTAATGTAAATTTTGACAGGTACTCCATTAATCTGCTTACAACAGTTTTCTCAAAGATTTACTAAAGCTTGAAAGGATAGAAACAGGTCTGTAATTACTAAAGAGAGACTTACTCACCTTTTTTGAATATGGAACCACTTTCGCTAATTGTAACTGTTTTGGAAAACTACCTTCTTTAAACGACAGATTTATGATATATCTAAAAAGTTAGAGACTTCACAGCTGCATGTTTTATAACTTTAATATTAATATCATCATAGCCTGGCGAAGTTGTCTTAAGGTTTTTAATAATGGATTCGATTTCTGGTATTGATGTAGGTCGAAGGAAAAATGAAAAGGGTACAGGGTCAGGTAGGTACTGTCTAAATGAAGTAGCACTTGGCACAATGCTCTCAGCTTAGTGAGTAGCAACATTACTAAAATAATCATTAAATGCAGTAGCAATTTCGTTATTGTTAGATGTGTTTTATTGCAAAAAATTATAGAGGTGGTAATTTTGACTGGTTCTTTCCATTAGATCATTAACAATACTCCAAGTTTTTTTTGCATCACCTGCTTTCTCGCGTAGTCTGGACCTAAAATGATTGTCTTTAGCTGCCCTAATTGTAGTTGTTAATGAGTTCCCGTACCGTTTGAATATTCTTTCGTAAGTTAGTGGCCACTTAGCGTATAATTTTGCAATCTGTACGATGTTTGATGGAATTCCTGATTGCTGTTGTGATATAAGTCTTACCTAGGTGTTTTCCTAACTAAAATTTTTAAAAGGAAAGTGTTCATTAATAGAGAATTTGAAACTTATTCATATATATATATATCAAAAGTTTCATCAACCCTCGTCTTTTAAACTCCAATTTCCATTATAATTCTTCAAATCATTTCTAAAGGCATCGATGTAAGTATCAGTGATTATTCTTCTGATTAGGATATGAGAACAATGTGTACTATTAATGTGAACAGAAATATGCTAAAAATTGGGAAGTGGTCACTGATGGAAGTTATACAATATACCATCTCGTGGTAATTAAGGAAATCATAGTCCAAATGTGATTATTAATGAAGCAGAGTTATTAGTGACTCTAGTAGGTTTTTATCGTGGAGTAAAAAATGGGAAAAAAGCAAATTAATAAAGTTGCAAACATGATTATCATTGCTTTTAGCAAATTTATATTAAAATCGCCCATTAAGTAACATTTCATGTTGAATTTTGATAAAAGTTAAAATTATTCTCCATGGACAGAAGGAACTCACTAAGATTAGAATTTGGGGGTCTATAAATAATTCCTATTATAAATTAATGGGCTGTTTTGAGTTCCAAAAATAAGGATTGAATGTGAGGTAGCTGCAAAGAGACATCGTTAAGGGGTACACCTTGGAAGGACTTTTTAAGTATATTGCCCACACCTCCACTCGTGTAGTCATATTTCTATAATGGGCAGAATAACCGTTCAAACTATAAAGTTGACATATTTCATCGTTTAGGCAGAGTTTCACATAAACAAGGACATCAAACTCTATACCAGATGGACTTAACATGATCTAAAAAGGATTCAAGATGAAGGGACACTGCTAAATTATAGGACAAAATTAGCAAGCTGTTGCTAGAAGACTTACATTTTAGATTTGAATCATCACTGAAGAAATAATTACAACTGGATCTGGATGTAACGGTCACTACATTATCCTCAATAGGGTCCCCGCCGATGCCGTAAGAAACTTGAATCAAAAGTCATACTGTTAATAACATGTAAAGGAAAAACTATGAGTATCATTAATCAAAGCACAAACTAATTCAATATCACTAAATGTGGAAAGAAAAACTTGATCACTATCCATGAAAAGGATAGGAAGTAGATGATTGTACTTTACCAATCGTGAGGTTTTAAACAGCTTTTCGTGCAGGTTTAGGCTTCTGTTGCGTTGATACGCTTCCCCTCTGGACGACGAAGCCGCTCCTCCCTGGTGGCAGCGGCACCTGTAGTGTTTCAACAAGCTGACGTTCACCAGCACCCTCGTCAGCACGGGGGACCCATGGCAGCAGCAGCAGCCATCGTCTGGTGACAGGGATGAAGGGTCAGCACTGGTAGAAAGACGCGGTAGAGACCGCGGACTCTCTCTCTCTCTCTCTCTCTCTCTCTCTTCTCTCCTCTCTCTTCTCTCTCCTCTCTTCCTCTCTCTCCTCTCTCTCTCTCTCTCTCTCTTCTCTCGAGAGAGAGAGAGAGAAAAATGCCCTAGGTAATTATTTTAATTTACATATATTATTTTTGGGAGGTCTTTAAAAATATTCACACAAAAGAGCTCTGCCTATATGTTGAAATGTTGGGTTAGGGAAATATGTATTTTTTACTTTGACTATGACTTTGAGAGAGAGAGAGAGAGAGAGAGAGAGAGAGAGAGAGAGAGGAGAGAGAGAGAGAGAGAGAGAGAGAGAGAGAGAGAGAGAGGAGAGAGAGAGAGAGGAGAGAGAGAGAGAGAGAGAGAGAGAGAGAGAGGAGAGAGAGAGAGAGATAATGTATTCCTTTTTTACAGTATGGTTGTTGTATTACTGTTTTTGTTCTAACTTCTCCCGTTGCATCTGTTAACGGAGGAAAAGATGGATATTAAACAGTATTATGTCGTGTTTACCTTAATTAATTCCCTATAGAAGGATTATATTCCCTTGTATTGCACTATGGGTGTGATAATGCTACTGGCCTATAAACGAAAGGGGGATAAAAATACGTAAGTTATAGAATACACTGTTTCTGGTAAAAAAAAAAAAATTGAGCATGTTAATAGGTCAATAACTACGTACCCTTTATTCTGCCTCACAGTTTGTAATGTTTTAGGGTAGTGGAGGTAATGAGAGGCGTGTGGTAGACAGAAGGCAAGGACAGGCGGTAGACAGAAGGTTTTAATTGTATTGAATAAATGCTAAGAAGGGAAAATGTGCCAGCCATCAGAGGTCCTATGGCACTATGGGAAAGCATAATGAAGGGGAGGGGTTATAGAGAAAGAGTGAAACGGTGAGGGAAGGGGAAAGGAACGGAATGTTATAGCAGTAGGGTTAGATCAGAGAAGGATGTGTATTTGTTGGGGTAAGGAGATCACCAATGGAGAATTTACAGGAGGGTGTAAGGCACT
>JACEEZ010018615.1:200861-203361 GCA_016584305.1 Chionoecetes opilio | reverse complement strand
ATCTCAACCACGAAGAAAAAAAGGAAAAAAAGCTGAAAGAAGATTTATTGAAGAAGATTTATTGAAGAAGATTTATTGAAGAAGATTTATTGAAGAAGATTTATTAAAGAAGATTTATTGAAGAAGATTTATTGAAGAAGATTTATTAAAGAAGATTTATTGAAGAAGATTTATTGAAGAAGATTTATTGAAGAAGATTTATTGAAGAAAACTTTATTGAAGAAGATTTATTGAAGAAGATTTATTGAAGAAGATTTATTGAAGAAGATTTATTAAAGAAGATTTATTGAAGAAGATTTATTGAAGAAGATTTATTAAAGAAGATTTATTGAAGAAGATTTATTGAAGAAGATTTATTGAAGAAGATTTATTGAAGAAGATTTATTGAAGAAGATTTATTGAAGAAGATTTATTAAAGAAGATTTATTGAAGAAGATTTACTGAAGAAGATTTATTGAAGAAGATTTATTGAAGAAGATTTATTGAAGAAGATTTATTAAAGAAGATTTATTGAAGAAGATTTATTGAAGAAGATTTATTGAAGAAGATTTATTGAAGAAAGCTTTATTGAAGAAGATTTATTGAAGAAGATTTATTGAAGAAGATTTATTGAAGAAGATTTATTGAAGAAGATTTATTGAAGAAGATTTATTAAAGAAGATTTATTGAAGAAGATTTATTGAAGAAGATTTATTGAAGAAGATTTATTGAAGAAGATTTATTGAAGAAAGAAGATTGAAGAAGCATTCTATAATCATCTCCATTTGCATCATTATCGTTATCAATTCTATCATTATATTTTTGTATTTGACCTCAGAGTGTCATTTGGTCTCCTCAGTCACTCTGCCTTTACTCATAACACGGATCTGTGACACACTAGAGGTCATTTTACAACCTCAACACAACCGCAACACAACCATCGTGATTCCTGCCTTGGCTTCGCTAGTAAGTTACGTATCATTTGTCATCGTATTTTCGTAACGTATCATTTGTCAATCTTAGTTACGTTACACTGGGACTTATTCTTTCCTCATTGTTTTTATTTACATGTACATTATTATTCACATTATTTACTGGCTCTTTTTTCTTCTGTCATTCTTTTATTTACATGTACATTATTATTCACATTATTTACTGGGACTTATTCTTTTAAACATTCTTTTTATTTACATGCACATTATTATTCACATTATTTACTGGGACTTATTCTTTTAAACATTCTTTTTATTTACATGTACATTATATTCACATTATTACTGGACTTATTCTTTTAAACATTCTTTTTATTTACATGCACATTATTATTCACATTATTTACTGGCTCTTTTTACTTGTCATTCTTTTTATTTACATGCACATTATTATTCACATTATTTACTGGCTCTTTTTTCTTCTATCATTCTTTTATTTACATGCACATTATTATTCACATTATTTACTGGGACTTATTCTTTTAAACATTCTTTTTATTTACATGTACATTATTATTCACATTATTTACTGGGACTTATTCTTTTAAACATTCTTTTTATTTACATGCACATTATTATTCACATTATTTACTGGCTCTTTTTACTTCTGTCATTCTTTTATTTACATGCACATTATTATTCACATTATTTACTGGCTCTTTTTTCTTCTATCATTCTTTTATTTACATGTACATTATTATTCACATTATTTACTGGACTTATTCTTTTAAACATTCTTTTATTTACATGTACATTATTATTCACATTATTTACTGGACTTATTCTTTAAACATTCTTTTTATTACATGCACATTATTATTCACATTATTTACTGGGACTTATTCTTTTAAAATTCTTTTTATTTACATGCACATTATTATTCACATTATTTACTGGACTTATTCTTTTAAACATTCTTTTATTTACATGCACATTATTATTCACATTATTTACTGGGACTTATTCTTTTAAACATTCTTTTATTTACATGCACATTATTATTCACATTATTTACTGGGACTTATTCTTTAAACATTCTTTTATTTACATGCACATTATTATTCACATTATTTACTGGGACTTATTCTTTTAAACATTCTTTTTATTTACATGCACATTATTATTCACATTATTTACTGGGACTTATTCTTTTAAACATTCTTTTTATTTACATGCACATTATTATTCACATTATTTACTGGGACTTATTCTTTTAAACATTCTTTTTATTTACATGCACATTATTATTCACATTATTTACTGGCTCTTTTTACTTCTGTCATTCTTTTTATTTACATGTACATTATTATTCACATTATTTACTGGGACTTATTCTTTTAACATTCTTTTTATTTACATGCACATTATTATTCACATTATTTACTGGCTCTTTTTCTTCTATCATTCTTTTTATTTACATGTACATTATTATTCACATTATTTACTGGGACTTATTCTTTAAACATTCTTTTTTTACATGCACATTATTATTCACATTATTTACTGGACTTATTCTTTTAAACATTCTT
>JACEEZ010018615.1:173361-188361 GCA_016584305.1 Chionoecetes opilio | reverse complement strand
TTAAAATAATTACTTAACCCTTACTTACTGACTCGTTCCCGTGACGTTATTGTGCTCGTAGATAAAGGACACGAGTTATCCTTTGAGTTCACGAGTTACGAGTTATAATGCAAGCGTGATGGCCCTTCAGTAATGTAGTGTAATACCACTTTCTGTTAGTTTACTTATTTTAGTTTTAGATAGTTTTAGTTTTGTTTTATTTAGCTAGTTTTAGTTAGTTTTAGTTTAGTTTTTTAGTTTTAGCTAGTTTAAGAGCAATCAATGGTTTGTTTTGAGAATTCTGAAGCATGTCCAAATTCCAATTATCTTACCTGTTTTGTATCTTATATTTCATCTCTCAAGTTTTTTTTCTTTCTTGGTAGCTTTTTAAGCTCTCGTCATTTTTTTGTTCTTACCCTTTTCCCCTTTTATACGTTCTTTTTCAGTCCAGTTCACTTTTTATACGTTCTTTTTCAGTCCAGTTCACTTTTTATACGTTCTTTTTCAGTTCAGTTCAGTTTTTATACGTTCTTTTTCAGTCCAGTTCACTTTTTATACGTTCTTTTTCAGTTCAGTTCAGTTTTTATACGTTCTTTTTCAGTTCAGTTCAGTTTTTATACGTTCTTTTTCAGTTCAGTTCAGTTTTTATACGTTCTTTTTCAGTTCAGTTCAGTTTTTATACGTTCTTTTTCAGTTCAGTTCAGTTTTTATACGTTCTTTTTCAGTTCAGTTCAGTTTGTATACGTTCTTTTTCAGTTCAGTTCAGTTTGTATACGTTCTTTTTCAGTTCAGTTCAGTTTTTATACGTTCTTTTTCAGTTCAGTTCAGTTTTTATACGTTCTTTTTCAGTTCAGTTCAGTTTGTATACGTTCTTTTTCAGTTCAGTTCAGTTTTTATACGTTCTTTTTCAGTTCAGTTCAGTTTTTATGCGTTCTTTTTCAGTTCAGTTCAGTTTCTTTTCTTCTGTTCTTTTCTTTCGACTTTTTGAGCTCCCTTCATAATTGTTTTCTTACTTTTTCATATCTTTTACGTTCTTTTTCCTTCAATTCTTTTTCTCTCATGTTATTACAGTAAGCATCTATACTACTGCAAAATGAATAATCTGTTTCTCATACTCTATTTCTTAAAGGGAATCTGATCTTTTAGCACCCGTCAGGATGGCTCGATTGGTAGAGCTGTTGTCTTGCGTGTGTAGCGTCCCTGCGCATTCGGTCAGCGGTTCGAGTCCACCAAGTTCGTCCTGGCGTGGTGGCGCTTTGTATAGTCAATAACCTTGTAGTTGGTACTTGCAAAGTGTCTAGATAGGATCAAAGTATCTTATCTGATCTTTTAGTCTTAATGTCTTTCTCTCCCTCTTAGAATCTTATGATCCTCCAAAGTCTTTCGATCCTCCTACATAAAAATCTGTCCCTGTTCCTGGCATTTCTTTGTTCACCTTTATCCTTGTCTAAAGAAGCCAAAATTCTTCACCAAGTTTTTGTTTGTTTTTCACACTCACCGTTCCAGAAACTCATCCTTATTTTTGTTTCAATTGATGGGAATATAGCAGAGTGGGGGGAAAATAAAGAACAGAGAAAGGGGAAAACGGCAGAGTGGGGGGACAATAAAGAACAGAGGAAGGGGAATAAGGCAGAGTGGGGGGAAAATAAAGAACAGAGAAAGGGGAAAACGGCAGAGTGGGAGGACAATAAAGAACAGAGGAAGGGGAATAAGGCAGAGTGGGGGGAAAATAAAGAACAGAGAAAGGGGAAAACGGCAGAGTGGGAGGACAATAAAGAACAGAGGAAGGGGAATAAGGCAGAGTGGGAGGACAATAAAGAACAGAGGAAGGGGAATAAGGCAGAGTGGGAGGACAATAAAGAACAGAGGAAGGGGAATAAGGCAGAGTGGGGGGACAATCAAGAACAGAGGAAGGGGAATAAGGCAGAGTGGGAGGACAATCAAGAACAGAGGAAGGGGAATAAGGCAGAGTGGGAGGACAATAAAGAACAGAGGAAGGGGAATAAGGCAGAGTGGGAGGACAATAAAGAACAGAGGAAGGGGAATAAGGCAGAGTGGGAGGACAATAAAGAACAGAGGAAGGGGAATAAGGCAGAGTGGGAGGACAATAAAGAACAGAGGAAGGGGAATAAGGCAGAGTGGGAGGACAATAAAGAACAGAGGAAGGGGAATAAGGCAGAGTGGGAGGACAATAAAGAACAAGGAAGGGGAATAAGGCAGAGTGGGAGGACAATAAAGAACAGTGAAGGGGAATAAGGCAGAGTGGGAGGACAATAAAGAACAGAGGAAGGGGAATAAGGCAGAGTGGGAGGACAATAAAGAACAGAGGAAGGGGAATAAGGCAGAGTGGGAGGACAATAAAGAACAGGGAAGGGGAATAAGGCAGAGTGGGAGGACAATAAAGAACAGTGAAGGGGAATAAGGCAGAGTGGGAGGACAATAAAGAACAGAGGAAGGGGAATAAGGCAGAGTGGGAGGACAATAAAGAACAGAGGAAGGGGAATAAGGCAGAGTGGGAGGACAATAAAGAACAGAGGAAGGGGAATAAGGCAGAGTGGGAGGACAATAAAGAACAGAGGAAGGGGAATAAGGCAGAGTGGGAGGACAATAAAGAACAGAGGAAGGGGAATAAGGCAGAGTGGGAGGACAATAAAGAACAGAGGAAGGGGAATAAGGCAGAGTGGGAGGACAATAAAGAACAGTGAAGGGGAATAAGGCAGAGTGGGAGGACAATAAAGAACAGAGGAAGGGGAATAAGGCAGAGTGGGAGGACAATAAAGAACAGAGGAAGGGAATAAGGCAGAGTGGGAGGACAATAAAGAACAGAGGAAGGGAATAGGCAGAGTGGAGGACAATAAAGAACAGAGGAAGGGGAATAAGGCAGAGTGGGAGGACAATAAAGAACAGAGGAAGGGAATAAGGCAGAGTGGGAGGACAATAAAGAACAGAGGAAGGGGAATAAGGCAGAGTGGGAGGACAATAAAGAACAGAGGAAGGGGAATAAGGCAGAGTGGGAGGACAATAAAGAACAGAGGAAGGGGAATAAGGCAGAGTGGGAGGACAATAAAGAACAGAGGAAGGGGAATAAGGCAGAGTGGGAGGACAATAAAGAACAGAGGAAGGGGAATAAGGCAGAGTGGGAGGACAATAAAGAACAGAGGAAGGGAATAAGGCAGAGTGGGAGGACAATAAAGAACAGAGGAAGGGGAATAAGGCAGAGTGGGAGGACAATAAAGAACAGAGGAAGGGGAATAAGGCAGAGTGGGAGGACAATAAAGAACAGAGGAAGGGGAATAAGGCAGAGTGGGAGGACAATAAAGAACAGAGGAAGGGGAATAAGGCAGAGTGGGAGGACAATAAAGAACAGTGAAGGGGAATAAGGCAGAGTGGGAGGACAATAAAGAACGAGGAAGGGGAATAAGGCAGAGTGGGAGGACAATAAAGAACAGAGGAAGGGGAATAAGGCAGAGTGGGAGGACAATAAAGAACAGAGGAAGGGGAATAAGGCAGAGTGGGAGGACAATAAAGAACAGAGGAAGGGGAATAAGGCAGAGTGGGAGGACAATAAAGAACAGAGGAAGGGGAATAAGGCAGAGTGGGAGGACAATAAAGAACAGAGGAAGGGGAATAAGGCAGAGTGGGAGGACAATAAAGAACAGAGAAGGGGAATAAGGCAGAGTGGGAGGACAATAAAGAACAGAGGAAGGGGAATAAGGCAGAGTGGGAGGACCAATAAAGAACAGAGGAAGGGGAATAAGGCAGAGTGGGAGGACAATAAAGAACAGAGGAAGGGAATAAGGCAGAGTGGGAGGACAATAAAGAACAGTGAAGGGGAATAAGGCAGAGTGGGAGGACAATAAAGAACAGAGGAAGGGGAATAAGGCAGAGTGGGAGGACAATAAAGAACAGTGAAGGGGAATAAGGCAGAGTGGGAGGACAATAAAGAACAGAGGAAGGGGAATAAGGCAGAGTGGGAGGACAATAAAGAACAGAGGAAGGGGAATAAGGCAGAGTGGGAGGACAATAAAGAACAGAGGAAGGGGAATAAGGCAGAGTGGGAGGACAATAAAGAAACAGGAAGGGGAATAAGGCAGAGTGGGAGGACAATAAAGAACAAGAAGGGGAATAAGGCAGAGTGGGAGGACAATAAAGAACAGAAGGAAGGGGAATAAGGCAGAGTGGGAGGACAATAAAGAACAGAAGGAAGGGAATAAGGCAGAGTGGGAGGACAATAAAGAACAGAAGAAGGGGAATAAGGCAGAGTGGGAGGACAATAAAGAACAGAAGAAGGGGAATAAGGCAGAGTGGGAGGACAATAAAGAACAGAGGAAGGGGAATAAGGCAGAGTGGGAGGACAATAAAGAACAGAGGAAGGGGAATAAGGCAGAGTGGGAGGACAATAAAGAACAGTGAAGGGGAATAAGGCAGAGTGGGAGGACAATAAAGAACAGAGGAAGGGGAATAAGGCAGAGTGGGAGGACAATAAAGAACAGAAGAAGGGGAATAAGGCAGAGTGGGAGGACAATAAAGAACAGTGAAGGGGAATAAGGCAGAGTGGGAGGACAATAAAGAACAGAGGAAGGGGAATAAGGCAGAGTGGGAGGACAATAAAGAACATGAGGGGAATAAGGCAGAGTGGGAGGACAATAAAGAACAGAGGAAGGGGAATAAGGCAGAGTGGGAGGACAATAAAGAACAGAGGAAGGGGAATAAGGCAGAGTGGGAGGACAATAAAGAACAGTGAAGGGGAATAAGCAGAGTGGAGGACAATAAGAACAGAGAAGATAAGGCAAGTGGACAATACAGGGAAGGGGAATGCGAGTGAGGACAATAAAGAAAGAGGAGGGGAATAAGGAGGGAGGACAATAAGGAGGAAAATGGAAATACTTCAAATTTGGCTTATGGGTCTTGCGGATTGAAAATTACCGATGCTTTCTGTTTTCCTGGATTACTAAATATACATCTGGAATTTTTATATAGTCTATTTTTTCCTTCCCTTCCCTAAAAACCCATTAACCTCTTCCCTAAAAACCCATTAACCCCTTCCCCAAAACCCACTAACCCCTTCCCTAAAAACCCATTAACCTCTTCCCTAAAAACCCATTAACCCCTTCCCTAAAAACCCACTAACCCCTTCCCTATCAACCCATTAACCCCTTCCCTAAAAACCCATTAACCCTTCCCAAAACCCATTAACCCCTTCCCCAAAACCCATAAACCCCTTCCTAAAAACCCATTAACCCCTTCCCTAAAAACCCATTAACCCCTTCCCTAAAAACCCATTAACCCCTTCCCTAAAACCCATTAACCCCTTCCCTAAAAACCCATTAACCCCTTCCCTAAAAACCCATTAACCCCTTCCCTAAAAACCCATTAACCCTCCTAAAAACCCCTTCCTAAAACCCTAACCCCTTAAAACCCGCTAAACCCCTTCCCAAACCCATTACCCTTCCTAAAAACCCATTAACCCCTTCCCTAAAAACCCATTAACCCCTTCCCTAAAAACCCATTAACCCTTCCCTAAAACCCATTCCCTTCCGCACAGACTTTCCTTTGCTATAACATTGAATTTTCAGAAGTCAAAAAATTAACAAAATATAAGTAAACAATTAGTAGTGGACAAGGATACTAAACAGGTCATATCTATTAAAACATTGCTTATATTCACTAAAAAATCATCTAATGGTGGTCAAATTACTATGAAAATTATGTTCAGGGCATCAGGGGGTAAAAAATCCATCTTATAATTGGTATTGAGATCTGTATTCCTTGCTACAAATATATACCTGAAATTGTAGTTAATATACACCTGAGATTTATATTGAGTATTTTCTCCTTCCCTTACTTAAGGACCCATTTAAAAGCCATCTTATATTTATTATTAATATCTCTATTCCTTTCTATAAATATTCACTTGATATTTTAATTTACTGCAGTTCCTCCTTTCCTTACTTAAAGACCCCTTTAAAAATTATCTTATATTTAATTTTGAGATTTATATTCCCTTATATAAATACATACCAGATATTTTACTTTACGCTAGTTCATCCTTCCCTTACTTAAAGAACGTAGTATTCATATGCCATCTTAATATTTAGCGGAGTGGTTAGCGTCTCCGACTGGCCTTCTCGGTGACCCGAGTTCGATCCCCGAAGAAACCCAAAACCTTTCTGCACCGTCGAGTGGCCTAAGAACACCCACATGCCCTGCCTATCAACTCTACCTTCGATTGCGAGTGCATCGGAGGACACAGGGGGGTGGCATGAGCCTCTAATCACAGGCGTCACTATAACAATCCTGCCTGCGCCACCACGGGCGAGGACCAACCATCACAGCCCTCAAGTGAACCTCCAGAGCCTACCATCCGAGCCCTGGGTCACCACTGCCTACAGGCGCTATAGGCACACACACACACACACACACACACACACACACACACAACACACACACACACAAAAATATATATATATATATATATATATATATAATAACAATAATTGGCAGCAGATTGACATTATTTGCTATTAACCTTAGTCCCATAACGTAATTTTCATTGTAATTTGGGTACCATTAGACGATTTCAATAGATATAAGCAATATTTTATAGATATGACCTGTTTAATATCCTTGTCGACTAAATAATTTGGTATATTCAGTTACTTTCGTAATTTTATGGCTTGACAACATACAATTTTTTATAGCAAAGGAAAGATCTGGGCGCAATGGGGTAAATATATACCTGAAATTATTATTTATTATAGTTCCTCTTTTCCTTATTTAAAGAACGCGATATTAAAATGCCATCTTATATTTGGTATTCAGATATCTATTCCTTGCTATAGATATCTACCTTTTTTCGTGATATTAAAAAGCCATCTTATATATAGTATTGCGATATCTATTTTTTTGTATAAATATCTATCTTTTTTCGTAATATTAAAAAGTCATCTTATATTTAGTATTGCGATATCTATTTTTTGGTATAAATTTCTACCTCTATCTATCTTTCTTTCTTTTTTCGTGATATTAAAAAGTCATCATATAATTGGTATTGAGATGTCTGTCCCTTCCTATAAATATTTACTATTTTTTCGCTTCGTCGTAGCATCAACTGATTATTTCTCTTCATTTGGCTGCTGGTTATGAGGGATTCGGGTCGTCAATATTGCCCCGTGGAGGAATGTTATTCATTACTAGCTTGACGACGGGTACCTATGGCCTTCCAATCAGCCTATGTGTGTGTGTGTGTGTGTGTGTGTGTCTGTGTGTGTGTGTGTGTGTGTGTGTGTGTGTGTGTGTGTGTGTGTGTTTACTTAGTTTAGCATAGGCCTGAACTATACTCGTGTGGTCCTGTCTTCGTATTTGTATCTATCAAGTTTTATTCAAGTATGTATGTGTGTTTGTGTGTGTGTGTGTGTGTGTGTGTGTGTGTGTGAGAGAGAGAGAGAGAGAGAGAGAGAGAGAGAGAGAGAGAGAGAGAGAGAGAGAGAGAGAGAGAGAGAGAGACTTGAGACTTTCCTTCCTCGAAAAAGCTACGCACAATAATGTATACCTCGGTGATGTCTGCTGGGCTTGAGCTGCTCTCTCTCTCTCTCTCTCTCTCTCTCTCTCTCTCTCCTCTCTCTCTCTCTCTCTCTCTCTCTCTCTCTCTCTCTCCTCTCTCCAGAATTGGTTGTCGGGTTTACTTATACAAAGTTGTTCAATATCGTTGTTTCGGCTATCTTGAATTATTGATAAACACAATTTTTCATAAAGTTGGCCCTGCAGTATACGTATTCCCGTTTTCTATAAGTTTACGTACTTTTAAGATAAATCAATGGTTTGTTTTGAGGTTTTTGAAGCATATCAGATTATCTTTCCTAGATTGTATCTTACATTTCGTTTCTTTCGAGTTATATATTTAAAAAAAAATTCTTCCATGGTGACTTCTTAAGCTTCCTTCATCTATTTTTTTTGCCATTTTTTCTTTTTTTTTACGTTCTTTTTCCCTTCAGTTCGCTTGCCGTGGCGAGGAAGGTTACAAATATGCTTGGCTCGGCGATATTGATCACACGCCAGACCAACCTTTTTGAAAACTCTGTAGAAAAAAAATCTTTAGTGATATGGTGAAGAGAGAGAGAGAGGGAGAGAGAGAGAGAGAGAGAGAGAGAGAGAGAGAGAGAGAGAGAGAGAGAGAGAGAGAGAGAGAGAGAGAGAGAGAGAGAGAGAGAGAGATTAATGTACTTACACGTATAGACATAGACCACTGTATACCTGGACTGCACACGCGACAATGTTTTGAATTGCGGGGCTGCATAGGGGCCTGCGGGGCGCCCAACAAAGAAATATAGTGGTCTATGGACTATCATATAGACTGGTTTATCAGTATATATGGTATACTGTAATCTTCGTAAATGTTTGTTCTATAATATTATCAAATAAAAAACAGTAAAACACGCTAAAGAAATGCCATTACGAGACTATGAAGAGATATGCATGAACTTAATATTCACTTAACTCTTCGCCATTTAAAACTTTGCGAGGCAACTTTTATCATGAGGGGTATCAATAGAAGCGCAATTTTATTAGCTTTCCATTGCTATATTTCGTTATCTGATAAATGAATTAGAACCATGCATAAATTAGCGTTAACTAAATAAATAAAATCATCAATCGGGTAATTTTCCCGCTTGATGAGATTATTTATTTAGTCAACGCTAATTTATACATGGTACTAATTCATTTATCAGAAAACGAAATATATAAGTAAATAAATAACATCATCAATCGGGAAAATTACCCGATTGATGATTTTATTTATTTAGTTAACGCTAATTTATGCATGGTTCTAATTAATTTATCAGATAACGAAATACATCAATGGAAAGCTAATAAAATTGCGCTTCTATTGATACCCTTCATGACAAAAGTTGACTCGCAAAGTTTTAAATGGCGAAGAGTTAAGTGAATATTAAGTTCATGCATATTTCTTCATAGTCTCGTAATGGCATTTCTTTAGCGTGTTTTACTGTTTTTTATTTGATAATATTATAGAACAAACTTTTACGAAGATTACAGTATATCATATATACTGATAAACCAGTCTATATGATCCGTATATATGTATATGAATCCGAGCGGCCCTCCGACTTCAGGCCCTTGTGCGACAGGCCGATATTCCGTGCGCAGTCCAGGTATACAGTGGTCTATGGTATAGGTTATAAATCAACGTCTTTGAACTAAATGTTTGTAGATTTCTAGTATTACTAAGAAGACAATTATGTATAGCATTGTAAATAGTGTTTAGCTAAAAAAAAATTGCACTTGAAAATCTGTATAGTACTTGCCTTAGAAAATTCATTCATGTTAGAAATTTAGGTTGTCGTATAAGAAGCTTACCTATTTTTTAAACACATCATACATTCCAATAGACAGACAAACACACATAGACACACCTAAACACAGAGAAAGATACACCAATATACAAAATATACAAAACACATATACAAAACATGCTCCTAATTTCCTCTCACGTCAAATCCAGTCGTATAAGATGCTTACCTTTTTGCTCCTTTTCCTCTCCCAGCTCCCGGTCGCTTCGTACACCCTCCAACATTTTCATCCTCAATCTGGCGGTGAGCGACTTCCTGCTGGTGGCGATGATGGGGGAGGTGGTACACAACTCTCTGCTGGAAGGGCCTGCCATGGGGCGTGTGGGTGAGCAAGTCTACATGTTTATTAATAGCTAGATGTAGGCCTATGCGTGCTTCTTTTTCTTTTTACGTTGGAGCCTACAATTTGAGGTTTGTATTTACTACTATATGTATACGTTTATTTATATATATTTTTTACGTTAGGCCTATAGTAGCATCTGTAGGCTCGTATCTTTCTTCCATAGACCTTTTTTATGTATATACTAGCCGCAAAGCCGCCCTCCGGGCGGACTTTTTGGCTAGCTCCTGCGGAGGGCTATTGGTGGTGGGCCTTCGGCCCACCACCTGTGTTTGGTGGGCCTTCGGCCCACCAAACACGGACTCTCCAGATAGCCCCTTCTAACTTTCCTGAAATCATGGATGTAGAAATGTATGTATTACCCCCACCCATTCACTCACCCATTACCCATCACCCCCCACCCATTCACTCACCCATTACCCATCACCCCCCACCCATTCACTCACCCATTACCCATCACCACACACCCATTCACTCACCCATTACCCATCACCCCCCACCTATTCCCTCATCCATCACCCATCACCCCCAACCCATCACCCCCCCCCCATTCACTCACCCATCACCCCACACCCATTACCCATCACCCCACCCATTCACTCACCCATTACCCATCACCCTACATCAAGGTTTCCTCAATTCTCGCAACCCACTTTTTTTTCACAATTATCGCTAATAGGCTGCTAAAAAAAAGAAAAAAAAAAAGTGATCGAATCATCTCATAAGTGGGCTTATGACCTTCCCCTGGTCAACCCGGTTCCAAAAATGTGCCATATGAGGTGATTGCGCCACGGGGGGCGGAACCTATACCACACACACACACACACACACACACACAGACAGACAGACGACAGACAGACAGACAGACAGACAGACAGACAGACAGACAGACACACTTTCGCTTATATTATTATATAGAAGATTTACCTAGTTTTTGTATACTTTATCCTGTCTCTGTATATTTCTAACATTATAAACCTACATATTTTTGTTACTATGAAGCCTATAGTAGCATCTGTAGGCTCGTATCTTTCTTCCTTAGGCTTTTTTTATGTATATATTTACCTGATTTTTGTATACTTGATCCTGTCTCTGTATATTTCTAACATTATAAACCTACATATTTTTTTTTACTTTGAAGCCTATATTATCACCTGTAGGCTTTTATCTTCTTTATTTAGCCTTTCTTTATGTATATATTTACCTAGTTTTTGTATACTTGATCCTGTCTCTGTCTATCTAACATCGTAAAACCTGCTAGATTGTACAAGTTAAATTTCGTTAAGGTAAGATTGTGTTCCCTTGCCTCATAATCTTGGTCAGTCCACATTTTTTTCTCCTCCTCATCCTCATCTCCTCATCTCCTCCTTCATCAGAGGTTTAATTTTAGGAGTTAGTAAGCAAAGGAGAGCTGCTTATGATCTTGTCCTGATGCGTATTAAAGATTATTATGAATATTTTGTGGGGTAGGGATTGAAGGATTACCCGAAAGTGACCGGAGAATTTAGTCGAAATAATTAAGTGGTTTTGAGGTCACGGTGAGAGGGATATACGCACACACACACACACACACACACACACACACACACACACACCACACACACCCACACACACACAACCACCACACCCACCACACACACACACACACACCACCACACACACACACACCACACACACACACACACACACAACACACACACACACACACACACACACACACACACACACACCACACACACACCGCACACACACACACACACACACACACACACACACACACACACACACACACACACACACACATACACACACACACACACACACACACACACACAGAAATGTTAGTTATCTGTGAAATATAAATGTAAATTTAAATGAAAGTATCTTTGCTTTCATTCCTTCTCACCTTCCTCTTCTCACATCCTCTCTTCTCTCTCTCTCTCTTCTCCTCCTCTCCCCTCTCCTCCCACATCACACTCCCATCCTCATCCACTACTCTCTCTACCTCACAACACACAATAATACACACATCACACCCGCAGCACATAACACCCATCCACACTCTCACACACATCACACACACCACATACATCATCCACATACACACATACACACATACAACCACACACACACACACACCACATACACACACACACACAGAGAAATGTTAGTTATCTGTGAAATATAAATGTAAATTTAAATGAAAGTATCTGTGTTGCTTTCATTTTGCTCTCTCTCTCTCTCTCTCTCTCTCCTTCTCTCTCTCTCTCTCTCTCTCTCTCTCTCTCTCTCTCCTCTTCTCTCTCTCTCTCTCTCTCTCTCTCTCTCTCTCCCTCCTCCTCTCTCTCTCTCCTCTCTCTCTCTCTCTCTCTCTCTCTTCTCTCTCTCTCTCTCAAAACATCATATAAATACCTCACATCTTAAACTCTCGTCATGTTCACATTTTCTAATCACGACCTGTCACTTCTCACCTCCTTCAAAGTATACATGTCACCTCCAGTTATTATTGCTATTTTGCCCTCATTTAATGGACCAATCAGAAACTAGTCCTAACCTGTTTTGAGTCTACTAACCCTCCTGCATCGCCTTCGTCAGGGTGTGATCTGTACGCGTTCGTGGGTGGCCTCACGGGCACCACCTCCATCATGACTCTGGCCGCCATCTCCTTCGACAGGTACCTAGTCATCTCCTACCCGCTGGACCCCTTCAAGAAACTCTCGCACCGTCAGGTAAAGACGTGAAGGAGGGGAAGAAGGAGGAGGAGCTTGAGATTTAGAGAGAGAGAGAGAGAGAGAGAGAGAGAGAGAGAGAGAGAGAGAGAGAGAGAGAGAGAGAGAGAGAGAGAGAGAGAGAGAGAGAGAGAGAGAGAACCATTTTAGCTTTCAGTGCCTACCTACCTATGTATATATTTACTCCTATACTATTACCTGTTTCCTGCTAACCTACATAGCCTATAACCATTTCCTGCTAACCTATATTTTTCCCCTTATATGTATTCCCTTCCAGGTGTTGACAATCATCCTTGCTACCTGGCTTTATTCCTTCACCTTCTCCGTAATACCCCTGGTAGGACTCGAGGACATTAATTATTCCCCAGAAGGATTCCTAACAACATGCAGGTAAGTTAAGTCTTTCACACTATAAAAAAAAACTCGCCTCACGTTAACCCCTTGAGGACCAGAACGTAATTTCCATTGTAATTTGTCCATCATTTTGACTATTTTAATTAATTATAAGCAACATTCTTTAGATATAACCTGTTTAGTATCCTTGTACACTAACTAATTTCGTATATTTAGGAACTTTTTTCATAATTTCATGGCTAAGAACAGACTATTTTCATATCGCAAAGGAAAGATCTAGACGTGAAGGGGTTAAGGTGGCGAAAATAGGGCCCCCTCACTCCCCCCTTCCGAACGCACGGGATTGGCTGAGGTGTTGGGTGTTGGGGCTTTAGGGAGGAACTTGGAGTAAGGCATTCTCACCCAACACCCAACACCTCAGCCAGTCCCGTGCGTTCGGAAGAGGGGAGTGAAGGGACCCATTTTCGCCAACTTAACGTGCGGCGAGTATACTAGTATCCTTCTCTTGGCTTACCTAGGTCTTCATCACTGGTTCTTCATAGTGATTCAATCTTTCCAAGTCTTTTTCTTGAGGTGATTCAATACGGAAGGGAAAAATGGGTTAATTGTAGCTTTTAATTGCAGTCAGAAACGTTTTATTTTTCTTCTTTTTAGTTTACTTAATTTTTTCACATCTGCCAATATTCTTATTCATCTATCTGTCTGTCTGTCTTTCATCTGCCAATATTCTTATTCATCTATCTGTCTGTCTGTCTTTCATCAGCTAATATTCTTATTCATCTATCTGTCTGTCTGTCTTTCATCTGCCAATATTCTTATTCATCTATCTGTCTGTCTGTCTTTCATCAGCTAATATTCTTATTCATCTATCTGTCTGTCTGTCTTTCATCAGCTAATATTCTTATTCATCTATCTGTCTGTCTGTCTTTCATCAGCTAATATTCTTATTCATCTATCTGTCTGTCTGTCTTTCATCTGCCAATATTCTTATTCATCTATCTGTCTGTCTGTCTTTCATCAGCTAATATTCTTATTCATCTATCTGTCTGTCTGTCTTTCATCAGCTAATATTCTTATTCATCTATCTGTCTGTCTGTCTTTCATCAGCTAATATTCTTATTCATCTATCTGTCTGTCTGTCTTTCATCAGCTAATATTCTTATTCATCTATCTGTCCTGTCTGTCTTTCATCTGCCAATATTCTTATTCATCTATCTGTCTGTCTGTCTTTCATCAGCTAATATTCTTATTCATCTATCTGTCTGTCTGTCTTTCATCAGCTAATATTCTTATTCATCTATCTGTCTGTCTGTCTTTCATCTGCCAATATTCTTATTCATCTATCTGTCTGTCTGTCTTTCATCTGCCAATATTCTTATTCATCTATCTGTCTGTCTGTCTTTCATCAGCTAATATTCTTATTCATCTATCTGTCTGTCTGTCTTTCATCTGCCAATATTCTTATTCATCTATCTGTCTGTCTGTCTTTCATCAGCTAATATTCTTATTCATCTATCTGTCTGTCTGTCTTTCATCAGCTAATATTCTTATTCATCTATCTGTCTGTCTGTCTTTCATCAGCTAATATTCTTATTCATCTATCTGTCTGTCTGTCTTTCATCTGCCAATATTCTTATTCATCTATCTGTCTGTCTGTCTTTCATCAGCTAATATTCTTATTCATCTATCTGTCTGTCTGTCTTTCATCAGCTAATATTCTTATTCATCTATCTGTCTGTCTGTCTTTCATCTGCCAATATTCTTATTCATCTATCTGTCTGTCTGTCTTTCATCAGCTAATATTCTTATTCATCTATCTGTCTGTCTGTCTTTCATCAGCTAATATTCTTATTCATCTATCTGTCTGTCTGTCTTTCATCAGCTAATATTCTTATTCATCTATCTGTCTGTCTGTCTTTCATCAGCTAATATTCTTATTCATCTATCTGTCTGTCTGTCTTTCATCTGCCAATATTCTTATTCATCTATCTGTCTGTCTGTCTTTCATCAGCTAATATTCTTATTCATCTATCTGTCTGTCTGTCTTTCATCAGCTAATATTCTTATTCATCTATCTGTCTGTCTGTCTTTCATCTGCCAATATTCTTATTCATCTATCTGTCTGTCTGTCTTTCATCAGCTAATATTCTTATTCATCTATCTGTCTGTCTGTCTTTCATCAGCTAATATTCTTATTCATCTATCTGTCTGTCTGTCTTTCATCTGC
>JACEEZ010018615.1:165861-170861 GCA_016584305.1 Chionoecetes opilio | reverse complement strand
GTGCTGTGTGGTGTGTGTGTGTGTTGTGTGTGTGTCGTGTGTGTTGTGGTGGAGTGTGGTGTGTGTGGGTTGTACAGAACAATGACATACGCTTAAAAATGGTGCAATTTAAAAGTCACACATTGATGTGACAAAGACAAAGAAAATTATGTTTATGAGTCAACTCCTTTCTAAATTACCTTTCTCTCTCACTATCTCTCACTCTCTTAAGAACATAAGAACATAAGGAAGCTACAAGAGGCCGCGAGACCTACACGTGGCAGTTCCTGTTACTTAACACTACCTACATCCACCTTGCATCCCCATCCATGAAATTGTCTAGCCTTCTCTCCCTCTCTCGTGCTCTCCTCTTCTCACCTCTCTATTGTCTCCTTCTTCTCCTCTTCCTCCTTTTCTGATTGTCTCTTCGTCTCTCCTCTTCTCCTCCTCTCTGATTGTCTCTTCGTCTCTCCTCTTCTCCTCCTCTCCGATGGTCTCTTCGTCTCTCCTCTTCTCCTCCTCTCTGATTGTCTCTTCGTCTCTCCTCTTCCCACACACCTCCATACCTGTATCACCTCCTCCCACCCACCTCCATACCTGTATCACCTCCTCCCACACACCTCCACACCTGTATCACCTCCTCCCACACACCTCCACACCTGTATCACCTCCTCCCACCCACCTCCACACCTGTATCACCTCCTCCCACACACCTCCACACCTGTATCACCTCCTCCCACACACCTCCACACCTGTATCACCTCCTCCCACCCACCTCCACACCTGTATCACCTCCTCCCACACACCTGAGCTTAACCAAGGCACACCTGTTACCCAGTCTCAAGCCTCATGCGACACACACACACCTGCGGTTTCCCTCACAAATTAGTCCCCTGTTTGGCTGAATTTCCAGTTTCCAGGCGGCCTTAATTGACTCGTGTGACACCTGCCTCGAGTGAACACAGAGATATACGTCATCCTTTCATAAAGCCTATCATCCAGTAGGAACAAAGGAGAGACTCGACCAAAACGGGGCTATTTTCGTGTCTTTGTTTCTTGGTTCTTACTAGGGGTTAATATGTGGACTAATGAGACGATTTTCCTCTCTGGTTGAAGCAGTGTTTTGTAGGAGCTTTTTGTCTTTTTCCTGCTCTGCTTTTTCCTCCATTCCCACCTCTCTCTCTCTCTCTCTCTCTCTCTCTCTCTCTCTCGTCTCTCTCTCTCTCTCTCTCTCTCTTTTTCCTCTCTCTCTTCTCTCTTCTCTCTCTCTCTCTCTCTCTCTCTCTCTCTCTCTCTCTCTCTCTCTCTCTCTCTCACACACACACACACACACGGTCCCGATAGTCCAGTGGATAGAGTGCTGACCTGCCATTCTGTGGTAGCCGGTTCGAATCCTCACAGCTCCCGGGGATTTTTCACTGACAAATTCGGGCGGTTACTGTCCCCCTTGAGCAAGGGGATGGGGGGGGTGTGGTGTGTGAGGTCCCAGGCATCATCCAAATATTGGTAATAATGCGCTCCAAGCTTGCACCGGGAGGGTGAAACTGGCGATCGTGAGTTCGACTCGCGTGGACAAGACTATGGGTGAATAACACACACACACACACACACACACACACACACACACACACACACACACACACACACACACACACACACACACACACACCCCCGTTACATAAAACAAAACACATACACATCTTCTTCCCTCCATTCTCTCGCATCTTTTCTTCTTCTTATAGTACATGCGCCCACACGCATACAGCACCCTCCCTCCCTCCCCTTCCTCCCTCCTCCTCCCCTTCCTCTTTACCTCCCCTTCCTCCCTCCTTCCTTCCTTCTTACCTCCCCTTCCTCCTTCCTTCTTACCTCCTTTCCTTACCTTCCTCCTTTCCTTCTTACTCAACACCACCCACCTGTTGACTACCTCTCCTCCTCTCCTCCTCCTCCTTCCTCCTCCTCCTCCTCCTCCTCCTCCTCCTCCTCCTCCTCTCCTCCTCCTCCTCCTCCTCCTCCTCCTCCTCCTCCTTTAATGTGTCAATATCACCCGCTCTTCCTTTCTGTTTCATCGCCTCCTTATCCTCAACTCATTGCGTATCCTGCAGCGCCGCGTCCTGTGAGGGGCCTGAGTGATGTCCTAATGACGGCGCGTCAGGGCCAGAAGGGGCGGCGCGGGGGGGAAGGGCGGGGACGGGGCCTTTAGTAGTTACGAGTCACTTTTTATCACGAGAGACAGAAAGACATTGAATAACATTGGGTATAAACAAAGGCTGGAGAAAACCATAACAAAGTAATAGAGTAAAGAGTAGTAAGATAGTAATAAATAGTAATAATAATAGCGAGTAAAGAGTAGTAAGATAGTAATAAATAGTAATAATAATAGAAAGTAAAGAGTAATAAGTAAGATAGTAATAAATAGTAATAATAATAGAAAGTAAAGAGTAATAAGATAGTAATAAATAGTAATAATAATAGAGAGTAAAGAGTAATAAGATAGTAATAAATAGTAATAATAATAGAGAGTAAAGAGTAATAAGTGTTTTTTTCTGGGTAATGTAAAGTTATGATAGAGAAAGTAACAATGATAGAAGTTTTTTTTTAGTATTTTGTTTTGCCAGTCTATTGCATTGATCTTATTGTTTTGGTAATATTAGTTTTTTGGTGATATATGGAATAAAGAATAATGATTGTACAAACTTACCGATGCTTCCGTTTCAGAGAGAGAGAGAGAGAGAGGGGGGGGGGAGAGAGAGAGAGAGAGAGAGAGAGGAGAGAGAGAGAGAGAGAGAGAGAGAGAGAGAGAGAGAGAGAGAGAGGAGAGAGAGAGAAATACAAATATTGTGTTAGTGGTAAAGGAAATCAAGTTCCTCTCTCTCTCTCTCTCTCTCTCTCTCTCTCTCTCTCTCTCTCTCTCTCTCTCTCTCTCTCTCTCTCTCTCTCTCTCGCTCGCTCGCTCGCTCGCTCGCTCTCTCTCTCTCTCTCTCTCTCTCTCTCTCTCTCTCTCTCTCTCTCTACCCGCCAGGGTGACGCGGTGGTAGAATCACGGACTGGTGTTGCAGAGTCCCTGCGCCATTCGGTCAGCGGTTCGAGTCCACCAAATTCGTCCTGGTGTGGTGGCGCTTTGTATAGTCAATAACCTTGTAGTTGGTACTTGCAAAGTGTCTAGATAGGATCAAAGTATCTTATCTTATCTCTCTCTCTCTCTCTCTCTCTCTCTCTCTCTCTCTCTCTCTCTCTTACTTGCCAATTCGTTATTCTAAAGCTTTATCTGGCTCTAGTCAGGCCTCACCTAGACTATGCAGTTCAGTTTTGGTCTCCATATTACAGGATGGATATAGTGTTGTTAGAAAAAGTGCAGAGAAGGATGACCAAAATGATACAAGGGATGCGTAACTTTAGTTATGAGAGGAGATTGAAGTTATTAAAATTACACTCACTCGAGAGACGCAGAGTAAGGGGCGATCTGATAGAAGTTTTTAAGTGGATAAAGGAATTTAATAAAGGAGAGGTAGGAAAAGTTCTTACGGCTTTTAACCAGGGTAGAACAAGAAGTAACGGATTCAAGCTGGAAAAGCGTAGATTTAGAAAGGAAATAGGGAAAAACTGGTTCACAAATAGGGTGTTGAATGAATGGAATAGTCTCAGTAGACAGGTAGTTAGTGCTGAGTCATTGGGGAGCTTTAAAGAGGGGCTGGATAGGTTCATGGATGGGGATGAAAGGTGGATGTAGGTAGTGTTAGGTGACAGGAACTACCACGTGTAGGCCTCGCGGCCTCTTGTAGCTTCCTTATTTTCTTATGTTCTTATGTTCTTATGTTCAATACGCACCAATAGAAATATATCATCAATCTTATTTTCTCATATCCATCTCTCATATTTTCTTGTCTTCATCACTCCATCCTTCCCTCCTTTCTTCCTTCTTCCTTCTTCCTTCCTTAGGCCTAAACTGTCCCCTCCTTCCCTCTTTCCTCTCCCCAGGTATATAATTTTTCTCTTTTTCCATTTCCTCGACGTCCACAAATCTTTTTATAGCATTATATTTTCCCCTATCTATTTCTCTCTCTCTCTCTCTCTCTCTCTCTCTCTCTCTCTCTCTCTCTCTCTCTCTCTCTCTCTCTCTCTCTCTCTCTCTCTCTCTCTCTCTCTCTCTCTCTCTCTCTCTCTCTCTCTCTCTCTCTCTCTTTCAGACATTCCCTTACGTTGCAATATCCGTCCATTCACTACTTTTCTCCTTACATAGCCTTTCCTCGATTCACACATATTTTACCCTCCCCTTTCTCCTTCCAGAATTCCAGACTTGCCCTATTTTCCAGCCGGTACCTGTAGCTCCTATTAACGGTCAATTCTTTCCTTGCCTTTCCTTCCTTCTCTCCCTCCCTTAACAAATGTGTCCAATTATAACTCTCCAGGCATCTCTTGTACTTTCAAAAATCCTTTCCACCCACTTTTTTTTTTTCTCTCTCTCTCTCTCTCTCTCTCTCTCTCTCTCTCTCTCTCTCTCTCTCTCTCTCTCCTCTCCTCTCTCTCTCTCTCTCTCTCTCTCTCTCTCTCTCTCTCTCTCTCTCTCTCTCTCTCTTCCCCCCTCTCCATCTCTACCATCCATTCTTTCTTACCGCACAGTTTTATTTTGCTTCTTTTTTTCCCGCCAGTTTCTATCTTTTACCGCACTGTATTATCTTGCTTCCTTTTTTTCCCGCCAGTTTCTATCTTTTACCGCACTGTATTATCTTGCTTCCTTTTTTTCCCGCCAGTTTCTATCTTTTATCGCACTGTTTTATTTTGCTTCCTTTTTTTCCCGCCAGTTTCTATCTTTTATCGCACTGTTTTATTTTGCTTCCTTTTTTTCCCGCCAGTTTCTATCTTTTATCGCACTGTTTTATTTTGCTTCCTTTTTTTCCCGCCAGTTTCGATTACCTCTCTCGGTCTACCAACACCCGCGTCTACATCTTCGCCTTCTTCGTGGCCGCCTGGGTCGTGCCTCTCCACATCATCGTGTTTAGCTACCTGTCCATCGTGACCAC
>JACEEZ010018615.1:115861-163361 GCA_016584305.1 Chionoecetes opilio | reverse complement strand
GGTCCATGACGAGGGTATCTGCTGAACTACATACTACTAACTATCAACTACATGTAAGAAAACAGTTGGAAAATGATACCATGTCCCTAAAGAAGATAGGAACATGGAAGTTTCGTAGTGAAGAATGATAGGATATGAAATATACTAACTACAACTACCGCTAACACTAATCGATCCGGGGGACTATAAAATGAATTCGCAAGGCACTATCAATACCCATTTACTTTACAGTGCGCGTCAAGTCTGTTTTTAAATGTAGTTATTGTGCTGGCTTCGACAACATTTGCTGGTAACTTGTTCCATCGATCAACAACTCTAACATTGAAATAATTTTTACGGAGATCTGTGATGCAACGTTGACCGTTTAGTTTTAAATCGTTATTTCTTGTTGTCACTTGAGGAGAAAGCTCGAATAGGTTCTCTTGATTAATGACATCAAATCCTTTTAGCATCTTAAAGGTTTCTATCAAGTCCCCACGGATTCTACGATCCTTTAAGGAAAACATATTAAGTTTCCGCAGTCTCTCTTCATACGATGAATTTCGCAGAGATGGAATTTGTTTGGTTGCTCTTCTTTGCACTGATTCCAATTTGGCTTGATCTTTTACGAAACAAGGAGACCAGAATTGTACGGCATATTCTAAGTGCGGCCTAACCAAGGACGTGTATAATCGTGTCATTACTTCCGGAGTTTTATGTTCGAAGTTAGGAGGATGAGGAGGAGGTCGAGGAGGAAGAAGCGGGAGAGGAAGTCAGCAATGAGATGAAGCAAGTTAAGGAGAGAGAGAGAGAGAGAGAGAGAGAGAGAGAGAGAGAGAGAGAGAGAGAGAGAGAGAGAGAGAGAGAGAGAGAGAGAGAGAGAGAGAGAGAGAGTTCACCTTCCCGCTTCCTCTCTCTCTTTCTCTCTTTCTCCTAGCGGCTGATAGTCAAGATAAAACACACATCATCGATTCTTTTGCAATAATTAATACAAAGAACTTGCGAGGCTATTGAGAGAGAGAGAGAGAGAGAGAGAGAGAGAGAGAGAGAGAGAGAGAGAGAGAGAGAGAGAGAGAGAGAGAGAGAGAGAGAGAGAGAGAGAGAGAGAGCGAGAGAGAGAGAGCGCTTATACTCATAAAGAGAGATTTGAGTGAATGCGTCGTCGCTTTCACGGTAAGAAAACAATGTTATTTCTTATCCATGAGACTTTCTTTGTTTTTGTTCAAAGGAAGTCGCCGTGTTTTCACAGCAAAAGATCCTCGAAAAGATATGTCTGACATTATTTTCTCTAACCTTTTTGCTTTCACGTGTTATATAACCCATCGCTGCCCTCCTTATACCTTCCTACACTAACTATAACTAACTTACTACACCTAACTTCCTACCTTCCTAAACTATAACAATACCTAACTTCCTATCTTCCTACACTAACTATACCTAACTAACTATACCTAACTTCCTACCTTCCTAAACTATAACTATACTTAACTAACTATACCTAACTTCCTACCTAACATACTATACCTAACTTCCTACCTTCCTAAACTATAACTATACCTAACTTCCTATCTTCCTACACTAACTATACCTAACTTATACTCTACCTAACTTCCTACCTTCCTAAGCTATAACATTGACCTAACTTACTACACCTAACTTCCTACCTTCCTGACTGTTATATAACCGTCGTTCAAGGCTCACTCCCCCCCAAAAAAAACACATTACAGTATTGAACACGACAGCAACACAACTTACATAATAATCCGTCCAATGTTACATAACACGAGAAATTAATCCCTATCTAAAATAAAAATACTTAGGTAAGAGATTAATTAAGGTAATGAAGGAGGAGAGAGAGAGAGAGAGAGAGAGAGGAGAGAGAGGAGAGAGAGAGAGAGAGAGAGAGAGAGAGAGAGAGAGAGAGAGAGAGAGAGAGATATGTAATACTCTTGCCGTAATTAATCATCGTTGCATGGATGTCTCGTGCGTGTGTTTTGAGGATACAGATACTGAAGACTAAATTGTTATACGAGATTATACTCTTATACTCTCTCTCTCTCTCTCTCTCTCTCTCTCTCTCTCTCTCTCTCTCTCTCTCTCTCCTCTCTCTCCTCTCTCTCTCTCTTCTCTCTCTCTCTCTTCTCTCTGCTCCTCTCTCTCTTCTCTCCTCTCTCCTCTCTCTCGTCTCTCTCTCTCTCTCCTCCTCCCTCTCTCTCTCTCTCTCTCTCTCTCTCTCTCTCTCTCTCTCTCTCTCTCTCTCTCTCTCTCTCTCTCTCTCTCTCTCTCTCTCTCTCTCGTAATGGATGGAGAAATGAGTAAAAAAAGTGAAAATGCTGTATATACAGTATAACTGTTGTTGTAGTAGTAGTAGTAATTAGTAGTAAGTATCATTATCATTAATAGTATTAAGTAGTAGTAGTAGTAGTAGTAGTAGTAGTAGTAGTAGTAGTAGTAGTAGTAGTAGTAGTAGTAGTAGTAGTAGTAGTAGTAGTAGTAGTAAGGTGAGTGAGTTTCATTTACCGGTGAGTCAGACGTCAGAAAGCTGTGAGTGTTGTGTCAGTTGTGATGAGTGTTGTGTTGTGTCAGTTGTGTTGTGTCAGTTGTGTTGTGTCAGTTGTGTTGTGTCAGTTGTGTTGTGTCAGTTGTGATGAGTGTTGTGTTGAGTGTTGAGTGTTGTGTTGAGTGTTGTGTTGAGTGTTGAGTGTTGAGTGTTGTGTCAGCCTTGAGTTGTGATGAAGCGTTCCCCTCTGTGACGCCCCTGAGTGTGTGTGTTGCCGTGCTGTCGTGCTGCCGTGCCTCATTAGCGCTGCACCTCCAGGCTGTTCCTCACCTCCTGTTATGGCCGGGACACTTTATTTCCTGTTGACCCTCGCTCTCATACGCCTTTGTATTTATTTATCACAGTGGTACTTTTTCTGTTTTTATCCTCTGTCTGTCTTTTTTTCTTTTACCACAGTGGTATTTTTTTCCCCTATTTATCCTAGTACGTTAATGTCGATATGTCTGTCGTTTATGTCGTGTTATGTCTATATGTTGTCTGTCTACTTTTTTCCCTAGTTATCCTAGTACGTTTTGTCTATATGTCTGTCGTTTATGTCGTGTTATGTCTAGAAGTCTGTCTATCTATATCTCTTTATATCACAGAGGGTTTTTTCTGTATTTTTTCCTTATGTCTACATGTCTGTCTATCTGTCTTTTTTAACACAGGTTCATTTTTTTCTCTCTTTGTATGTTTCTGTTATGTCTATCTGTCTATAAATGTCTATTTTTTCATCACATGTTCTTTTTTTTCCTCCCTGTATTTATCCTTTATGTCTGTCTAAATGTCTGTCTATGTCTTTTTTTATCACAATGGTTCTTTTTTTCCTCTGTATTTATCCTTTTGTCTGTCTAAATGTCTTTTTTAATCACAGAGGTGCTTTTTTCCTCCCTGTATTTATCCTCTATGTCTGTCTAAATGTCTATCTGTCTTTTTTTATCACAATGGTTCTTTTTTTCCTCTGTATTTATCCTCTATGTCTGTCTAAATGTCTTTTTTAATCACAGAGGTGCTTTTTTCCTCCCTGTATTTATCCTCTATGTCTGTCTAAATGTCTATCTGTCTCTTTTTATCACAATGGTTCTTTTTTCCCTCTGTATTTATCCTCCATGTCTGTCTAAATGTCTTTTTAATCACAGAGGTGCTTTTTTCCTCCCTGTATTTATCCTTTATGTCTATCTGTCTATCCCATAAGTGAAGAGACACGTAGATAGACACATCATTATTTGCTCCAATCTGTTTATATGTTGACTCTCTTCTGTATGTCTGTTTTTTTTTTATCACCGGGGATTCTTTTCTCTCGATGTATTTTTTCTTCTGTCTATCTGTTTGTCCTCATAAGTAAAAATAAATGTAGAATGAGACAAACATTTGCACCTGTTTGTTTATGTTCTCTTTCGTCTGTTTGTCTTTTTTATCCTTGAGCTTTCTTCTCTCTCTCTCTCTCTCTCTCTCTCTCTCTCTCTCTCTCTCTCTCTCTCTCTCTCTCTCTCTCTCTCTTCTCTCTCTCTCTCTCTCTCTCTCTCTCTCTCTATTTATTTTTATGCCTACCTGTGTGTCCTTAGAAATATTATCTTCTATCTATAAGTACAAGTGTGTATCAGAAGTGTTAAGTAACAGGAACTAACAGGTGTAGGTCTCGCGGCCTCTTTTAGCTTCCTTATTTTTTTATGTTCTTCTGTTTCTAAAGTAAAGAGAAACGTATAGAAAAAGAAGAAGTTATTTACTTCCTTTTGTTTGCATGTTGACTCTCTCGCCTGTCTGTCTTTTTTATCACTGAGCTTTCTTTTTCTCTCTCTATTTACCCTTATGTCTATCTGTGTGTCCTCAGAAGTAAAGAGAAACGTAGAATAAAACAATCATTTACTTCCTATTGTTTACGTGTTGACTCTCTCGTCTGTCTGTCTTTTTTGTCAGTGAGCTTTCTTTCCTCTCTCTATTTACCCTCGTGTCTATCTGTCTGTCAAAGGAAATATAATTGAAAGCTTCAAGACAAACAAGACAATTTCGCTGCTGTTCATCCCCTTCCCTCGGTTCTCAATCTTGTTCCTCTTCCTCCTCCTCTGCAGTTAAAGTTGACGAAGGTTGCCTCGGGAATCATCGCCCTGTGGATGGTCGCCTGGACGCCCTACGCTGTGGTGTCGCTGCTGGGGATCTTCGGCCAGCAAGCGGTCATCACGCCCTTTGTCTCCATGGTACCCGCGTTCTTCTGCAAGACCGCCGCCTGCCTCGACCCTTTCATCTACGCCCTCTCCCATCCGCGTTTCAAGGTCATTAGTTCCAAAGGGCCTGGTGTAGTGTGTGAGTGTGGTTTTGAGGTTTGAGTTTGCAAGTCATTAGTTCCAAAGGGCCTGGTGTAGTGTGTGAGTGTGGAGGTTTTGAGGTTTGAGAGGACTGTACCTAATACCTCATATCAGCCAGCTATCTTGATTAGTTATTCTCAGGTGTGAGTGTGCAGGTGGCAGATGTTGACTAATTGGACATCCCGTGAAGGTTTCAGTGTCAAAGCCGTAAATACAAGTGATAATTTAGTTTATATGAAGCTCGTGTAGTCAGTATTCATTTTGTTGATAACGATAAGTGCTTTTCATACGTTCCCTTGATTCCCTAGAAGCTGAATGTTATAGTGATTTAAGATGATACAGGAATTTGTGTTTTTTATGGGAAAGTGATACACAGAAAGTTAAGTTAGTATAGATGTAAGGGAACTCTTTACAAACTTAACACATTTTTTCGGGAACTTAGTTAGATAGCAGAAGTTTACGGGATAATTAGGTCCAAAGGAGACATGAAGTTTGGAAATGTCAGGGTGGAGTTGGGTGTGGATGTGAAACAGTTTGTTAGGTGGATGTAGTACAGTTTTCAAGGCTGTGTCGCCCATGTGTTTGAACAGCTTTCTGGATAAGTTTGTCACGGTAAAAGCATAGTCTGTAGCAAAGTGTGGTTTAGGGAGAGAAAGAGAGAGAGAGAGAGATAGAGAGAGAGAGAGAGAGAGAGAGAGAGAGAGAGAGAGAGAGAGAGAGAGAGAGAGAGAGAGAGAGAGAGTAAATGATAATGAACAAGGGGATAAACAAACAATAGAGGGAGAAACTCATTCAACTAAGTGCTCTGAATGAGACAGAGAGTTGACAAAAGCTGCCCAGAAAATCCATCACTCATTAAAAGTCAACAAAAAGCGACACGTGAAAGTCTTTATTCGCGTGACACAGTTGGAATTTAAGTTGGAATATTTACCAACCGATACGGCAATTCCATCCCAAACAAGATAAGTTCCCGGCACATTCTCGCGTTCCCGGCACATTCTCGCATTCCCGGCACATTCTCGCGTTCCCGGCACATTCTCGCGTTCCGGGGAAATAGAAACACAAGCCATTCAATTTGTCGCTTCCTTTTCTCTCGCACTTGTTTAGACTTCGCGTTACAATTTTTTGTTTTGGTGTTTGTTCCTTCTGTTCTCAAGGAAGTTTGTTTCTCAAGATTGCACTCAAGGATTGTTTGTTTGTGTGTGTGTGTGTGTGTGTGTGTGGGTGGGTGGGTGGGTGGGTGGGTGGGTGGGGGTGGGGTGGGGGGGGGGTGTGGGTGTGGGTGTGGGTGTGGGTGTGGGTGGGGGTGGGGGTGATAGAGAGAGAGAGACATCCACCTGCAAATCACACTTTAATTAGATAGAACAAAGAAATATTCCATCAACGAGATCAAGATATTCCATCACAAGCTTTGAATCACTTAGTAAGGCGAGGCCGTGCTGGCGTTCCTCCCCGCCCCGCCCCGCCCCAAGCCGTGCCCCGAACACCATCAGGCACTCACACCCGTTTTCTTCCCCCGCAGACGGAGTTGACAAACAAGATCATGCGGCGTCGGCCTCACCTGCTGGGCGGTGTGCTGAACGGCATCGCGCAGGGTTTCTCCGTCAGCACCTTCAGCGAGATCCGGGAGGATCGGGAGCACTCGGACGGCCAGGTGGGTGCCGCGAGGGCGTGTTGTAGTGGTGTTGGTGTGAGTGAGTGAGGGGCATGTGTGAGGGTGCCCCGCCACGGCAAGGCCTCAGTCCTCGCCGTCACTCATCACACTAATACAAGCAAGGCTGTTTTGTATGTGTGGGCTCAGATGCAGTTTTTGATAGTTGCTGGTTGAATCCAAGTTGAAGTAAGAAGCGACCACTAATGGCCATGACTGTTAGTTACCAAAGAGGTGTCGCCTTATGTTATTTGAGTATTACTCATGTCTTTATATCCATGGATTGAGTGTTGTACTTTCTTTTGGCACATGTAAAGAAAAAAAAGGGAAAGCTGTAATATTACAGACAAGAGGTGACCACTGCCATAACGCCCCTTCCTCCCTTCCTCAGACGATTGGTAAATGCGACCCTTCCACCACGTCGCTGGGGCCGCTGCTGCAGCGGAGAACCTCGTCCTCCAGCAACCCAACCCTGGATCGTCGCAGGAGGGAGGTGGCCGGCTCGCCGGGCAGCAAGAGCCTCGCATCACCCATATCGACGGAGATGTACCCGCGAAAGAGCCTCTCCACGTACAGCTTCAGGAGCATGTCGAGAACCACAAAGTGTGACGACAGGGTGGAGGGCGTGCACAGGGATCGCCGCCACGACAAGCGTCAGCTGGAGCTGCGCACCACGGCGCTCATGGACCTGCCCAACGCACCCCGCCCTAAACCCCCCTTCTCCTTCAGCTGCTCCTTCACCACCGGCCTCGAGCGAGTCAACCTTTGCACGCAGCCTTCGCCCCGCCTGTGGAGCGCCGCCCCAAAGTCCCCAGCGGCCGAGGAACACCCTGCCGAGGACCACCTGCATGCCGAAATGGAGTCTCTGAGGAGAAAAACAAAAACATGTGTCAAGAACTACTCGGCGGTGGCGTCCTCGGCTGCGGGTGGCAGGGCCAGGACCAAGGGTCGCAGCAACAGCCTGCCTGACATGACGCACGGCACCCCCGACAGGAAGCCGGAGGGAAAGTTCTCCAAAAATGTGTTGCTTCAGATACTCCACGGCAAAATTTTGCCCGGCGCCCGGCGGAACAGAAGCAGCTCATCCATCTTCCACGATGACGGGAAGGTGTGAGGAGGGCGGCGATGGTTCCCGCCTGAAGGAGTCGCCGACGGCATTTCTAAGTCATGATGTTTAGTCAGTAGAAGCCACTCAAGCACCAGGAGAAGCCAACGCCGTGAGCCACGCGCCGCGGGGCCCCGGTCAGCGCCGAGCCTCCCACACGATGCATATGCACTGTGTAGCCTTGCAGGGGTAGGGCGGCGGCCATGTGATATTAGGTCAAGGTTACGCCAAGGATGCTGTAGGAGCAGTCTGGTCAGGTAGGTCCGTGTTGGGTCACTGATGCCAGGGACAGGGACAGGAGGGGGGCGGGGGGGGGGGGCAACGGGTGTAGAATACGTAAAACTTGGGACACACATTAGATGGACTATATTTTTCTTCCTCGCTCTTGCGCTATGAACAATTACTATATTTTAATAAGGTTTTTAGTTCATTTCTTCTTACTTGTAAGGGCTTTGCATTAACAGAGTACCTAATTAATGTTAGTGATATGGACATGTACTTTATTATCGTGTAAGACTGAGGAGAAACTCTTGATAGCGAGGATGAAGTGTTGGTATGGAAGGCGTGTCGGTGTTCTAGTGTTAGGAAGGCATCGGTGTAACGCAGGATGACGTCACTTTAGGGGCAACGATAACCCTGCACTGTATTCCCAATCATATCTTTATCAGGTCACACGGAGCAAGGCTAAGACAATAAGGACCATGTATGTTAAGAAATAAGATAAGACAGAACATCACGTTAGGATCTGAGTCACCGTAACACGAACATAACCCCAGACTGATTGATGTTACTTTACCCACTGTCTTTCGTGTGACAATCAAAACTTCCCGCCGTTACTAAGCGTCACCATTATTAGTCGTCGTTACCGCACCAAGCAGCTCGTCACCAACCACACCAAAGCACCACAAACCACAGCATGAACGACAGTCTTCACCACGACTCATGAATTGTGATATTAAACAAGACCAAAAAACGCTAAATAATAAACTCGTTAATCCTGACAAACTTGCTACGAGGCGTTAAGGTAGGGTTCATATCGCTTCTATTTTGATTCGGAAGCTTCGAGGGGTGTAACAGGTATCTTGGGCCCGTCTTACCGCTGTGTGTGATAAGAACGATAAGATTCCATGCTATAGAGACGTGAGAATCAATCCTTCATACCAAACACAGCCAGAGGGAAACCAGACGAGGCCTTAGAATCGAGTCTTTAGGATTCATTGGTGTGAGTCTTGGGAGCCGGACGTGAGCGAGCCGTGACGCCTCGCCAGGGGGAACTTGTTGTGTCAGGATTAACGATCTTATTCTTCTGTCAAACTGATTAAGTGTTAAGGCTCCTGGCATATCATTGTAGAGGTTTAAGTATGTGTTAGAGGGGGAACTTGACGCTTCCGAACGAAATAGATTAAGAAAAAAGAATATGGAAAGAAAGCAGAAAACGAGGAAGTTTACTTTTTTTTTATTTAATGTCTCGGCGGTGATTCGTTTTCTGTTCGTATCGTTTCATGAAGCATTTTTTGAGGCCTCGATCGCGTGTCAGAAGCAACGAATCGTGGTTTGGTCCGTGTAGTGAGAGAGAGAGAAAGAGAGAGAAAGAGAGAGAGAGAGAGAGAAAGAGAGAGTCATTGAGTGAGTGAGTGAGGGAGGGGGAACACGGTGGTGGTGGTGGTGGTGGTGCGCCTTGCCGGACCAGAAATCAGAGGTGGAGGAGGAGGGAAAATCGGAATAAAAGGAAACTGATAATCCTCCTCAACACGGCGCCATAAGGTAAATATATATTCGATAACTTTTCATTTCTTTGTTATTGTCGCGGCATTAAACTTGAATCGGCGTCTTGATACGATCGTTAAAGACACTGACGCGGTTGATAGTGTCCATTGGGCGGTAAGGGAGGGAGATGCAGGCCTTGTAGGAGCGCTGAGGAATAAGTTGCAAGTGTGTCATGAATCATTCCTCGATATCCGTTGCTTTCCCCGTTCCGAATTCCTTTTACATATCCTTCCTTTGATTTAACCATCCTGCTATAACATCCCGTTCCTCTCCCCTTCCCTCACCGTTTCATTCTTGCTCTCTAACTCCTCCCTTCTTTATGCTTTCCCATAGTGCCATATAGACTCTGATATCTGGCACATTTCCCACTTTTCTTGGCATTACAATCAATCAATCAATCATTCCTCGATGCTTTAATTTATACCATACGTTGATAGGTTAGGAATGTAAACGTGGAAGCGACAGTCATGCTATGTAATGTAACCCAAATTTCGGATGAGACGTAGGTCGTAGTAGTGAATAGAAAATAAAAGGAATGATTTAATATTTGTTGGCTTTACATTGATATGAAGTGACTACATGAGTGAACGAGTGGTTGGTTTTTAAGTGTTATTCAGCCGCGCAACGCTCTACATCATTACCGCTCACGATGAATGGATGAATGAACGAACCTTGATGAATAACCGCTGCCTCTCATTGACGAAAAATTATGAACTCTTTTAAAATGAGAGAAAAACAAGGCTTCGTGATACGGGAAATGAGGAATAAGGAAAATTTCAAACCTATATTATTAGTATTTCCATAAGACTAATCATTGACTTTAACTCTGAACTAATAGGGACAAAATATAACTATGCTAGATGATAACGTGAAAATACAATTGTGTGGATGTGAAGTATTGAGAGAGAAGATTTGTGTGTATGTGTGTGTGTACGTATGTGTATTCATTGTAACCATCACACACACACACACACACACACACCTCAAGATCCTCCCTTAGATATCTCGTGTGTTCATATGTTCGTGTGTTGACGTTTGTCCTTTAATATGAGGTTAGAGGCCGCGTGTAAACCCTTTAAGTGGTGTTTCGTGTACTTACTAAGGTGACAACAGGGACGAATATTCCCGCATTGCCTACCTGTTAATGACTTAATGGATGCATGACTACCTTGGTGAATCATGTGTAACCATTCCCTATGTGTGTGTGTTTGTGTGTGTGTGCATGTAAGTGAGGGCGAGGGTGAGTGTCTGTGTGTGTGTGCGTGCGTGTGTGTCTGTGTGTGTGTGTGTGTGTCACTATTTTCCGTCAAAATTTTTAGCATAGCCACAGGTCACAACGATCCAGTTTGTCACGTCTCGACCTACTCTGTTATTTGCTCATGATTATCAATGGACCGAATGATGATGATGATGATAATGAGGATGATAATAAAAGAAAATCGATACCTTCTGAAAGCTGCCATTATTCAACCTGGTCACTTTTTTTTTTTTCTCTCTCTCTCTCTCTCTCTCTCTCTCTCTCTCTCTCTCTCTCTCTCTCTCTCTCTCTCTCTCTCTCTCTCTCTCTCTCTCTCTCTCTCTCTCTCTCAAATTTCCCCATATTAGTCACAGTCGATCAATGCATCACAAATAATGCAGTGAGGTAGAAATGCATTCTTCCTAGACCTTCCATTCATCATTATAACTTTTCTTTTCAAGATGTTCAATTCGCTATAAAATATCCACTATTCTATTTTCATGGAATTCTTAATTCGCATTTATATCTTGGTACTTTTTGCACGACTCCTCATTAGGTATCCTGGCGTTACATTCTTACTCAACAATTCCTTTTTCACTCCCACTACATCTACTACCGCTGCTGCTGTTACTATTACTACTATAAAAAAAAATGAGTCTTCTACTTCTTCTATTACAATCACTAAGTTCCACCCACACGTGACGTCAGTAGGGCCACCACCTCACCTCACCACACACACACACTCAAGATGCAACACTCAGACAGACAAACATACACACAGACAGACAGAGACAATCATACAAGCATAAGGGAACATATGAATAAACAAACACACATAATCACACAGACATGGAAAATACTCCTGACGGGGGTGACAAAACAAGGAAGAGGAAGAGGAGGAGAGAGGCACGAATAAACTTGCACACACTCTTCTACACGGGAAACATGACCACCGATACTCTCCGGGGCTTGTGCGTGTGTGGCCGCCGTAACTACAGCTCTTCCTTCTCCTCTTCTCTTTACTATTCCCTCTTCTCTCTCCTTCTTCCTGCTTTGAAGAGAGAGAGAGAGAGAGAGAGAGAGAGAGAGAGAGAGAAGAGAGAGAATGAGAGAGATATCTCTATCTGGTCACTTTACTGTGGTGTGAGAGAGAGAGAGAGAGACTATCTGGTCACTTTGCTGTGGTGTGGGTGGCGGTGTAGCGGAGCGAGGCAACAGTCTGCTTCACGTGAGTCATGTGATGTGTGTTGACATGGGTCGGGTATTCAGTGGCGGTTCATTTCGCGGTGGCTGGGGATTTGGTTGTCAAGTCAAATGCCTCAACAAAACATCTTAAATATCCCATAGATACTAGAGGCACCAGCATGGCACACAGGCAGAGAACAATTACTGGGTGGTATTGGTGTGTAGTTTTTATCCTTTCATACTTGGGGAGGGAGGCGGGCGGCGGCGGGCTGTTTGCAAAGTCCCGTTTGGGTTAACACAATCGTTTGACAAATCTGGCCATGGTAGTGAACAAGAACGTTAATGATCATAATTCATATAAAAACACGGGAAAAATTAAGTGTGCAAAAAAAAACCAGCATGCACAACGCCAAAATAAACTTTACAACTACTGATAACGAAACTTTGAGAGGATGGCGAGCAAAAGCAACGCAAAGTGGGTCAAGGCAAGACAACTCAAATTATGATATACTGTTGAAGAGCTGGCGACTTCTGTGCGGAGTTGGGGTTTTGTGCAAGTGAAAACAGCAACACATAACAGAGGGATCAAGACGAAGGGGCCGGGGAGAGCTTCACGTGTTAACCCCGTCCACACGAGCATACAGTGTCTGCAGACACAAGCGAGAAATTTGTTCGGTGACGGACTCACCGTCTCTGTCTGCAGACAAACCAGCATAGTGTTCGAGACGCAGTTTAAGCAAATAAACGAGACACTTATTGTCTTTTTTTTTTTAACGAGGCAAAACATCCTGACCCCTTGCTGCTTACAGACTGATATTTGATGCCAGGAGAAGGGAATACTACGCTTCTTCTAAATTTCAGCTGTATTTTATCATAGTAAACCATATTATCAGGTAAACATAGGCATAATTTTTAGCATGAGACCTTAAGATAACATGGAATTTTTGCCTAGTTAAAAAAAATAGACTGTGGTTAGTGGAGTGCCGGCGCTGCCAGACTCACGATTCTACGTAGTTACGTCGCTACATAGCCTCAAGCTGAGCGTCTGGTGTTATGCTAGCCCTCATATTTGTGTCCTGCTTGATAATATATGATCTTATTTTGTAGAGGAGAGAGTGGTAAGAATTAGGATCCATTCTCAGGTAATTGGTGAAGCTTGACTGGCCAGACACCGCCGTGTGGACAACGGTAACAACTGTGTCTGTGACGAACAGTCTGCCAGACACTGTATGTTCGTGTGGACGGGGCTTTAAAGGCTTTTTAACTTTGAATAATAAGGGAAGGGGTGAGAGGTGTGTTTGAGGTGTGCAAGGGAGGGGTGAGAGGTGTGCAAGGGAGGGGTGAGAGGTGTGTTTGAGGTGTGCAAGGGAGGGGTGAGAGGTGTGTTTGAGGTGTGCAAGGGAGGGGAGAGAGGGGTGTTTGGCGTGTGCAAGGGAGGGGTGAGAGGGGCGTGTGGGGTGTGCAAGGGAGGGGTGAGAGGGGTGTGTGGGGTGTGCAAGGGAGGGGTGAGAGGGGCGTGTGGGGTGTGCAAGGGAGGGGTGAGAGGGGTGTGTGGGGTGTGCAAGGGAGGGGTGAGAGGGTTTTTTTGTGCAAGAGGGTGAGAGGCGTTTGGTTGTGCAACGGGAGGGGTGAGAGGGGTGTGCAAGGGAGGGGTGAGAGGGGCGTGTGGGGTGTGCAAGGGAGGGTGAGAGGGGCGTGTGGGGTGTGCAAGGGAGGGGTGAGAGGGGTGTGTGGGGTGTGCAAGGGAGGGGTGAGAGGACCTTCTTTCAACTCCCTTCGCTCTTCTTCCATCCAACCATCCTCTCACTCACTCACTCACTCATTTCATCAATACTCAATTTCCACTCACATGTAAGAGGAAAAAGTAAAACCAACCTCATATATGTTTTCATCATCTATATATTTCTGTATTTACACTGCATTTTTTTTTATCTACATCGTTCAACATTTAGCTACAACAACAACAACAACAATCACTACAACAACACCCCGACCTACGTATTGGACACTATGGGAAGGGAGAACAACTTTAGGCCACCTCATCGTAGCTACAAAGGGTTGACACTTAACACTCGCACTCACGGCCGATAAAACCCACTTTCAGGCCACAGAATATTAAAATCTGTCTAGACGCTAAATTACAGCACTGGTATGGCTAATGTCTAAGTACGTAGGCACACACACACACACACACACACACACACACACACACACACACACACACACACACACACACACACACACACACACACACACACACACACACACACACACACACACACACACACACACACACACACACACACACACACACACACGACAACAGGAATATAAAACAGCGTATTTTTTTTATATGACAGAATTAACAGTTTTGTGTACATACATAAAACATTGAATAACAGTCACGCTTCCTCTAACATCAATGGTAACATCGCTTCATTACATCCTACAAATAAATAAATAAATATCCGAATCAATGAAAACATCAACAACATGGCCGGAGATAAATAAATATTACTACTTTAATACTTTTGCCCAACAATAACAGTACGAATTAAAAACATTCTTAAGGGACTAAAACAATCACAAGGTCATCGTAAATCGGGGTATCCACTAAGAGGTATCGTAAAGTCATCGTAAGTCGGGGCATGTCTACGTGATATAATAATTCTCTATGAACATCATTGGCTACGCGTGCCTCTATGCAGTCTAGCCTCGCCGCAGTACTCTACAAAACTCTACAAGACCCTAATCACTGTATACCTGCGGCCCTTAAAGCATAGGTGAGATCCTTTATTAACACAGGTAACGCCCCTTTCTTCCCTTAGTCTAGTCTGAACATGGACATCAAGGGTGGTTTTTAAGGGACAATAATTCACATGTACATTTCAATTATATATAACTCTTTAGACAGCCACTATTTGCCTCTATACATATATCTTTTCATTCAACAGAACTTATTAACCATACTGATAATATTTTTTATAATTATTAAATTTTATGCAGTCCTTAGTTAACGACGTAATTATTTTTGTCTAAAATAATAATATATATCTATAATGATTTTGTCTATAATAACGTCTCTAATAATGTTCTCTATAATAACAGTATTTTTTATGATAATGTTATATATTTTTTATTATAATTTTGGGGACATTTGATGGCAATGTAACAAGGAAAAGTATGCCTCTTTTCATTGCATAATAGCACACACACACACACACACACACACACACACACACACACACACACACACACACACACACACACACACACACACACACACACACACACACACACACACACACACACACACACACACACACACACACACACACACACACACACACACACACACACACACACATACAGAGATACAGACACACACACACACACACACACACACACACACAGATACAGACAGACACACACACATACACACACAGACACAGGCACAGACACAGACACAGACAAACACAGACACAGACACACACACACACACACACACACACACACACACACACACACACACACACACACACACACACACACACACAGACACAGACACAGACACAGACACAGACACAGACACACTCACACTCACAAAATTCAATCATCACCCCATTCACGTATGTATTTCTCTCAACACTATTTTCTAACATGAAAGAGAAATACTCGTCAATATTTAGACTTGGAACCATTTCATCCCATTCGTCTCAAAGGTTCTCGATCGCTAATCTATTTCTTTTCATCGCAACCTTCATTCGCTCTTTACAATTTTCTCTTCAAATACCTCCTTTCAAGTATTTTTTTTGGCCAGACATGTTCTCCACCTTCACATTTCAGGGCTCCATTGCACACCCTCCATCCTGCTCTCCTTGTTTTCCGGGTCTTTCGTTTGAAGAATCGACACTCTTTCAATTACCTAATGTCCTATTTTTCCATCAACCCCTTCACGCCCAGATCTTTCCTTTGCTATAAAAAATTGTATGTTGTCGAGCCATAAAATTACGAAAAGTAACTATACCAAATTAGTTAATCGACACGGATACTAAACAGGTCACATCTATAAAATATTGCTTATATTCACAAAAAAATTGTCTAATGGTACCCAAATTACAATGGAAATTACGTTCTGGGTCTCAAGAGGTTAATGTCCTTGTTGTAATTGTAATGTAATATTGACTTTCCTGATTCTTAACCGTAATCTCATTCCTGGTCCCTCTTATATTTTAGCACCATTGTAGCTTTCATACATCGCTGAACTCTTTATCCTATAGTCTATCTTTATTAACGAGGCGAAAATTCCATTCTATCTTAAGGTCTCATGCTTTAAATTATGCCTATATTTACCTGCATGACAATATGGTTAACTATGATAAAACACAACAGAAACTAAGAAGAACCGTACTATTCCCTTCTCCTGGCATCAAATATCAGTCAGTAAGCAGCAAGGGGCAGGATTTTTCGCCTCGTCAAAAAAACAGAATAGTAATTTTATTGTCTGAGGGCGTATACTGTTTCTTACGCTAATGCCTCACACGCCGACCTTTCACCTACGACCATTGTTCTCTTAGCGTAACTATTTACCATCAACTTCTTAAGGTTTATGCAAAGTCTTGGAACCCTATTGATACGCTCTCTTATAGTTATGACTCCTAAAATTATCTCTTATAGTTATGATCTCTTATAGTTATGAGTTTGTTCTTCCTATCACAAGTTACGTTATTCGAAGAGATCATTGAAGGAAGTCTATCAGAAGTTGAGAAAGTACAACATTACACGTGATTTAGTAGATAAATGAACGCACTGATTGGTTAAATGATAGGTAAATGAACGCACTGATAAGTTAAATGATAGGTAAATGAACGCACTGATTGGTTAAATGATAGGTAAATGAACGCACTGATAGGTTAAATGATAGATAAATGAACGCACTGATTGGTTAAATGATAGGTAAATGAACGCACTGATTGGTTAAATGATAGGTAAATGAACGCACTGATAAGTTAAATGATAGGTAAATGAACGCACTGATTGGTTAAATGATAGGTAAATGAACGCACTGATAGGTTAAATGATAGGTAAATGAACGCACTGATTGGTTAAATGATAGGTAAATGAACGCACTGATTGGTTAAATGATAGGTAAATGAACGCACTGATAGGTTAAATGATAGGTAAATGAACGCACTGATAGGTTAAATGATAGGTAAATGAGCGCACTGATAGGTTAAATGATAGGTAAATGAACGCACTGATTGGTTAAATGATAGGTAAATGAACGCACTGATTGGTTAAATGATAGGTAAATGAACGCACTGATAGGTTAAATGATAGGTAAATGAACGCACTGATTGGTTAAATGATAGGTAAATGAACGCACTGATTGGTTAAATGATAGGTAAATGAACGCACTGATTGGTTAAATGATAGGTAAATGAACGCACTGATTGGTTAAATGATAGGTAAATGAACGCACTGATTGGTTAAATGATAGGTAAATGAACGCACTGATTGGTTAAATGATAGGTAAATGAACGCACTGATAGGTTAAATGATAGGTAAATGAACGCACTGATAGGTTAAATGATAGGTAAATGAACGCACTGATAGGTTAAATGATAGGTAAATGAACGCACTGATAAGTTAAATGATAGGTAAATGAACGCACTGATTGGTTAAATGATAGGTAAATGAACGCACTGATAGGTTAAATGATAGGTAAATGAACGCACTGATAGGTTAAATGATAGGTAAATGAACGCACTGATTGGTTAAATGATAGGTAAATGAACGCACTGATAGGTTAAATGATAGGTAAATGAACGCACTGATTGGTTAAATGATAGGTAAATGAACGCACTGATAGGTTAAATGATAGGTAAATGAACGCACTGATTGGTTAAATGATAGGTAATGAACGCACTGATTGGTTAAATGATAGGTAAATGAACGCACTGATTGGTTAAATGATAGGTAAATGAACGCACTGATAAGTTAAATGATAGGTAAATGAACGCACTGATAGGTTAAATGATAGGTAAATGAACGCACCGATAGGTTAAATGATAGGTAAATGAACGCACTGATAGGTTAAATGATAGTTAAATGAACGCACTGATTGATTAAATGATAGGTAAATGAACGCACTGATTGATTAAATGATAGGTAAATGAACGCACTGATTGGTTAAATGATAGGTAAATGAACGCACTGATAGGTTAAATGATAGGTAAATGAACGCACTGATTGGTTAAATGATAGGTAAATGAACGCACTGATAGGTTAAATGGTAGGTAAATGAACGCACTGATTGGTTAAATGATAGGTAAATGAACGCACTGATAGGTTAAATGATAGGTAAATGAGCGCACTGATAGGTTAAATGATAGGTAAATGAACGCACTGATTGGTTAAATGATAGGTAAATGAACGCACTGATTGGTTAAATGATAGGTAAATGAACGCACTGATAGGTTAAATGATAGGTAAATGAACGCACTGATTGGCTAAATGATAGGTAAATGAACGCACTGATAGGTTAAATGATAGGTAAATGAACGCACTGATAGGTTAAATGATAGGTAAATGAACGCACTGATAGGTTAAATGATAGGTAAATGAACGCACTGATTGGTTAAATGATAGGTAAATGAACGCACTGATAGGTTAAATGATAGGTAAATGAACGCACTGATTGGTTAAATGATAGGTAAATGAACGCACTGATAGGTTAAATGATAGGTAAATGAACGCACTGATTGGTTAAATGATAGGTAAATGAACGCACTGATAGGTTAAATGATAGGTAAATGAACGCACTGATAGGTTAAATGATAGGTAAATGAACGCACTGATAGGTTAAATGATAGGTAAATGAACGCACTGATAGAATAAATGATAGGTAAATGAACGCACTGATTGATTAAATGATAGGTAAATGAACGCACTGATTGGTTAAATGATAGGTAAATGAACGCACTGATAGGTTAAATGATAGGTAAATGAACGCACTGATAGGTTAAATGATAGGTAAATGAACGCACTGATTGATTAAATGATAGGTAAATAAATATGTAGGTAGGATGGACTAGATAAATAATATACTGATAGGTTTTGGATAGGTAAATATATAGGTAGGTAGGTTGGACCATAGGTAAATTAATAAATAAGTATAGATAGGTAGATAAATAAATGTATATGTATATGTATTTTATATTAAGTCTTTGGTATTCCCGTATTGCCTTTTTATTATTATATTTCGGTTTTTATTGTTTCTTTTCCTCCCCATTATCACGGCCTTGGATCAGGACCGCCACTGACCCTTAAATCGCCCCTTATAAAGCCCTTAACTAATACTGTCACGCCAGAGTATTATCTTCCTTGTTAACCTACGTAACTATTTATAAGTAGACTGTATTGCTTTGGTTCACATTGACTCTGTTTTTCCCTGATCGGTTACCTGGCTACCTGCGTTCCCTTATTACGTTACACCTGACATTATGTCATCGTTTATAATCCCTGATGATAACTACATAATCTTCCTTTGATAGATGGACAAAGTTTTTCTCAAGGAACGAAGTGATATTGTTATTAATATGTAGACTAATATACGTATATCACTTTGACTAGATAATACGAGGTGTGTGTGTGTGTACCATCTCACCACCTCTCCTCCTCCTCCAACTCCTCCTCCTCCTCCTCCTCCTCCTCCTCCTCCTCCTCCTCCTCCTCCTCCTCCTCCTCCTTCTCGTCCTCCCTTTCTTCTTCCTCCTCCTCCTCCTCCTCCTCCTCGCTTCTCTCCGACCTCTTACATACTTCGAGACTCGAGGAGGACCTTCATCTCGTCGAGGGCGCGTTCCAGGTTTCGGCCGAACTCGAGTGTGGAAGTTTCCTCGCAAGACTTGAAGGCTGAGAGGCAGAAGATGATGTAGTCTGGGTGGAGGTTGTAGGAGGCGCCGTAGCCGTCGGGCACCACGGGGCCGTAACCCATCCACGAGTCTGACAGCGTGGTCACCTGCAACGCACAAACACACACACATTATACACAAGGTCATACATACACACACACACACACACAATCACACACACACACACACACACACAATCACACACACACACACACACACGCACAGCACCGCGCTATGGTCAGGTTGATAACGTGCTGGTCTCCCGTCTCGTGATTGGTTAAAATGTAACAAGCTAACATTAAATATCAATAAAACTCACTGTATGCTGTCACATTCACACATGACACACACACAATGCAACAGTATCAAAATTGATAATCTCATTATTAAAGAGGTACAAGAAGCTAAATTCCTTGGAGTTGTTATTGATAGCAAGTTAAGATGGAAAACACACATAGAGAATGTAATGAATAATATTTCAAAAATAATAGGTGTAATATATAGAATACGAAACCATTGTAATATTGAAGGTTTAAGACATATTTATTTATCATTAGCATATCCATATTTATTGTACTGTTCAGCTATCTGGGGTGGGGCATATAAAACATATATTGATCAACTATTTGTAAATCAGAAAAAATTAGTTCGCATAATGTCCTATAGTTATCGGTATGACCACACAAGCCCAATCTTTCGTGAGTTGAAACTTCTAAAATTACATGATATTATAGACTATCAGACTATAACTTTTGTTTATAAAGCGCTGAATACATACAAAATTGACAGTGGTTTTCAGACCACAACGCATAGCATACAAACCAGATGAACCAATAATCTCAAACTTCCATTGTGTAGAACTTCCCATGCTCAACAAAGTGTTCTCACTCGGGGAACTAAACTGTGGAACAAACTCCCAGATGATGTAAGGAATAAAGAATTAAATCCATTTAAACTGCAAATAAAAGAAAAGTTGAAAAGTAACTATTAAAATTAATTTATTATTATTATAATTGTGATTTGTATAATTAATGTGATAATTATCATTGCTATCGTTATCAGTACTATTATGTATGAGTACTGTTATGGTATGAATGCTTGTTTGTGTATATTCTTTAATATACTTATTAAATTTATTTAATTTAATTGATTAAATTAAGTAGTATATTCAGTAGGGAATATTAATTTATTAATTTAATTTAGTTTTTCATATGTAAATTAGCATTAGGCCGTCATACACGCTACATCTGCTGACCTCTTATTTTAGCATAAAGTCCATAAAAGAGTTAAGACTCAATGGACAAAGGCTTTGACATTTTCTCTACATGCATAATAACTTGCATAATATTAAGGCCAATAAAATTATCAAATTATCAATCAAAACCATTCTGTGGGTAGGCGGTTCGAATCCTCGCGCTCCCGGGGATTTTTCACTGACAAATTCAGGCGGTTACTGTCCCCCTTCAGCAAGGGGATGGGGGGGAGTGTTGTGTATGAGGTCCCAGCATTGCCCAAAGATCGGTAATAATGAGCTCCAAGCTCGCACTGAGAGGGAGAAAACTGGCCATCGTGAGCCAGCTCGCGTGGACAAGACCATGGGTGAATAACACACAAGGTCATACACACACACACACAAGGTCACACACACACACACACACACACACACGCACAAGGTCACACACACACACATACACACACACACACACACACACACACACACACACACACGCACAAGGTCACACACACACACACATACACACACATACACACACACACACACACACACACACACAGCACAGGTCACACACACACACATACACACACACACACACACACACACACACACACACACACACACACACACCGACCTTCTAACAGTCTACTTCTTTCATCTCTCTCTCTCTATCAACTCTATCAAAATCTCATCAAAAGTGTCATTCCGCCAGTACCATAAAAGCGTGTTCACTGTTCACCCTCGCCATCCCTCACGCGACACACGTTTTACGACAGCCGTGAGCTCAATCCCTGAACGCAATGTTTCTTCATCACACCAAGAATTCTCATCTCCACTGCCTTATCTATCAACGCCTCAGCCTCCATACACCTCTCACGCCCCTTGTCACAGCGCGCGCGAACAGACACACACACACACACACACACACACACACACACACACACACACACACACACACACACACACCACACACACACACACACACACACACAACACAGACACACACACACAGACACACACACAGACACAGACACACAGACACAGACAAACACAACAGACACACACACACACACACACACAACAACACACACAACACAACACACACACACACACACAGACACAAAACGAGAGAAGAAAGAAACAGAAACGATGAGATGTATTCACCCATGTCTTGTCCACTCGCGTGACAAACATAAGGTAGATAAATGAAATACAAAAACTTATCTCTCTATCGTCTCTCTCTCTCTCCTCCTCTCCTTCTTCTCTCTCTTCTCTCTCTCTTGCCTCTCTCTCTCAACTTACTTAGTGAATAAAATACATCTATCTGACATCTCTCTCTCTCTCTCTCTCTCTCTCTCTCTCTCTCTCTCTCTCTCTCTCCTCTCTCTCTCTCTCTCTCTCTCTCTCTCTCTCTCTCTCTCTCTCTCTCTCTCTCTCTCTCTCTATCTACTTCTATCTATCTATCTATCTATCTATCTATCTATCTATCTATCTAGCCTTTCCACAATAACAATATCCAGAATCACGTGGTTCATTACGGCAACATTCCGGACCAAATCAACCTGACACAAACAAAATCTGATTCTACGTAATAACTATTGTTAAGCTCCGGACGCCGCCGCTCCGCTACTCCCGAAGGGGGGAAGGAAGGAAATTGCGTGCGCGGAGGCTCAACCGATATACGTTGTTGATTGTTTGTTACGTTGTTGATATACGTAGCTCCTGTTTTAGCGTCCCCCCAACCCGCTATGGTTCTTCCAATCGGTCGCTGGTCGTGGCATGACAAATAACCCGGCACCTCTACCTGAAGGATGCTGGGTTGGGCTTTATCTCCTTGTACCGGAAGGTACAACGGGGCAGTGCCCGTAGCTTCGGAGATACGGGGAGCTTACTTCCCCAGGCTTATAACGCCCCGGGCTTTACCCGGGGGGCGACCCTCCCTGTTCCCCCCCGAGGCCCCTAGCTTGCATAGTTGCCCCGGGGTCAATCCATTATCGCCCGCCCCTGTCATGCACTGTCAATCATATAGATACATCACCATCTGCTGCGTCGCCTTCAGGAAGACCTGTATGTGGTGCTTAAGAGGTCCTAAGATCCTGTTGCAGGTGCCTCGTAAGGCCCCGGGGTTCCGGGGGGGAACCCAGGGGAAGCCTCCTGAAGGAGGTATTTCGTAGGGCGTCGTAGTAGCGTAGAGTTTCACCTCCAGCCCACGCCCGCCCCTAGTGCCTGTCCCCAGCACCCAGTGGCTCCCCAAGGGCCCTGAAGAGAGGCCACAGGGGTAGGTAGTGTGGAGGGACGTCATGGTCTCGTAGAGTAGCACTTCCCTACCCCCTGGGGCAAAGTGAGGGCGCCCCTTGGTTGCCCCACGGCGGATCCGGGAAGCCATGCGGCCCCAGGGGAATCACCACCGGGGCGGGCAGTGTTGCAGGGACATCTTGGTCTCGTAGAGTTGCACTTCCGCCCCTGGGGTTATGCGGGGTATTCCTTAGTCGTCCCGTCGAAGCTCCGTCGTCCCTGGGGCAAAGTGAAGAGCCACAGGGGCAACGCCGAGCGCCGCTATTTGCCCCGCCGTGGCCCCTTCATATCAGGAGCCCAGGAGGAACACAGGGGCAAAGCCACCAGGGCAGGTGCCTGGCAGGACGTCGGGTCTTCGTAGAGATGAGTAGCACCTGCCCCAGGGGACAAGCGGCGTGGCGGGCGTCGGGCGTCTGGTAATGAAGGGCGCTCCTTGCACTAAGACACTAGTCTCGTAAGATATCACCGCGACGCAATAATACGTGTGGCCACACCCGAGGATATATAGAATCTGCCTTCTCTCTCCTGTCTTCAGGGTGTCCGGCGTGTGGTGGGTACATGTCAAAGGTTATTTCAGTGCTGACATAAGTGTGAAGTGATGGCGTGAATTGAGGGATGAAGATTCAGCACTCTTCCTCCTTCTCCTCGCCTCCTCACCTTCTCACTCTCTCACACTCTCCCTCACCTTCTCTCACTTTCTCTCTCTCTCTCCTTCATCATATGTATACTGAGATGAGACTGTTCTTATGAAACAGTCTCTTTCACAACTGTACTTCAATTGTGAATAAAAGTATTGAATCTGAATCTCCTCCCCTCATCTTCTCTTTCGCCGGGGGACGGGAGGGACCCTGAGCTGTGGTCAGCAAATGTGCAGGTGGGCGCCGGCCACCCCTTCATAGGGCTGATAAGGAAGATTGTTGTAAGCACAACATCAATTGCCTCTCTCTCTATCTACCCCCGTCATCAGTACTCTGCCTCTTCCTCCCTTCTCTCCCTCCTTCTCTTTCCCCATTTATTCTTCCTTCCCTTCTATTCCCCATTCTCCCAACTCTCCAGCCCTCACAACTATCATCATCATCACCACTGCAATTCGAGCCAAAAACTACCTTTACCTGCCGTATTACGTAACTTCCTATCTATTCAGTGGAGATTAAGTCAAAGGAAGAACAAAGTCAGATAGGTAGCAGGAAGTCAAGTCAAGAGAGGGAACTGAAAGACGCGGGAAAATATGATCTATTTGAGGAGTCTATAAGGAGCAAAGCGAGGTATTGATCGGCAAGGAGGAAACAGACTTAAGGTTGTAGAGGAGGTTATGTAATAAGAGAGAGAGAGAGAGAGAGAGAGAGAGAGAGAGAGAGAAGAGAGAGAGAGAGAGAGAGAGAGAGAGAGAGAGAGAGAGAGAGAGAGAGAGAGAGAGAGAGAGAGAAGAGTCTTATACATGGTAGGAAGAAGTAGATTTCGGAAGGTATCAAATAATTTACTGTTCATGTGGCCGGAAAATAATCCAATAGAGTGGAATGCCGTGAAAAAGTCCACGTGCCGTCTATTATATAAGAGAGAGAGAGAGAGAGAGAGAGAGAGAGAGAGAGAGAGAGAGAGAGAGAGAGGCGAGGAGCGAGCGAGCGAGCGAGCGAGCGAGCGAGCGAGCGAGAGAGAGAGAGAGAGAGAGAGAGAGAGAGAGAGAGAGAGAGAGAGAGAGAGAGAGAGAGAGAGAGAGAGAGAGAGAGAGAGAGAGAGAGAGAGAGAGAGAGAGAGAGAGAGAGAGAGAGAGAGAGAGAGAGAGAGAGAGAGAGAGAGAGAGAGAGAGAGAGAGAGAGAGAGAGAGAGAGGAAGGTAGGCCGCGAGACAGACAGACAGACAATAGACAACGCCACTTTAATAATTTGACAAGGAGCCTCTCGAGAATACGAGTGTCAGAAGCAGCTAACTTAATCTTTCATTCAATATTCGGTATAGTACTGTAATGGCTTCTCTTCATTTTGTATTAGTGATGGATGAGAAGTGAAGAGAAAGTTGAGTGTGATGATATTTTTTTTTCACCTTTCTTACAATCATGCACAGTCTATCCCTTTAATAATACACTCAGTCTCTTAACTATGCAATTGAGTCCCTTTAACTATGCAATTGAGTCCCTTTAACTATGCAATTGAGTCCCTTTAACTATGCAATTGAGTCCCTTTAACTATGCAATTGAGTCCCTTTAACCAAGCAATTGAGTCCCTTTAACTATGCAATTGAGTCCCTTTAACTATGCAATTGAGTCCCTTTAACTATGCAATTGAGTCTTAACTAATATAACTATGCAATTGAGTCCGTTTTACTATGCAATTGAGTCTCTTAACTATGCAATTGAGTCCCTTTAACTATGCAATTGAGTCCCTTTAACTATGCAATTGAGTCCGTTTAACTATGCAATTGAGTCCCTTTAACTATGCAATTGAGTCCCTTTAACTATGCAATTGAGTCCCTTTAACTATGCAATTGAGTCCCTTTAACTATGCAATTGAGTCCCTTTAACTATGCAATTGAGTCCCTTTATGCAGTTGAGTCCCTTTAACTATGCAATTGAGTCCTTTAACTATGCAATTGAGTCCCTTTATGCAATTGAGTCCGTTTAACTATGCAATTGAGTCCCTTTAACTATGCAAGTGAGTCCCTTTAACTATGCAATTGAGTCCCTTTAACTATGCAATTGAGTCCCTTTATGCAATTGAGTCCCTTTAACTATGCAATTGAGTCCCTTTATGCAATTGAGTCCCTTTAACTATGCAATTGAGTCCCTTTATGCAATTGAGTCCGTTTAACTATGCAATTGAGTCCCTTTATGCAATTGAGTCCCTTTAACTATGCAATTGAGTCCCTTTAACTATGCAATTGAGTCCCTTTAACTATGCAATTGAGTCCCTTTAACTATGCAATTGAGTCCCTTTAACTATGCAATTGAATCCCTTTAACTATGCAATTGAGTCCCTTTATGCAATTGAGTCCCTTTAACTATGCAATTGAGTCCCTTTAACTATGCAATTGAGTCCCTTTATGCAATTGAGTCCGTTTAACTATGCAATTGAGTCCCTTTAACTATGCAATTGAGTCCCTTTATGCAATTGAGTCCCTTTAACTATGCAATTGATTCCCTTAACTATGTAATTGAGTCCCTTTAACTATGCAATTGAGTCCCTTTAACTATGCAATTGAGTCCCTTTATGCAATTGAGTCCCTTTAACTATGCAATTGAGTCCCTTTAACTATGCAATTGAGTCCCTTTAACTATGTAATTGAGTCCCTTTAACTATGCAATTGAGTCCCTTTAACTATGTAATTGAGTCCCTTTAACTATGCAATTGAGTCCCTTTAACTATGCAATTGAGTCCCTTTAACTATGTAATTGAGTCCCTATAACTATGCAATTGAGTCCCTTTAACTATGTAATTGAGTCCCTTTAACTATGCAATTGAGTCCCTTTAACTATGTAATTGAGTCCCTTTAACTATGCAATTGAGTCCCTTTAACTATGTAATTGAGTCCCTTTAACTATGCAATTGAGTCCCTTTAACTATGCAATTGAGTCCCTTTAACTATGTAATTGAGTCCCTTTAACTATGCAATTGAGCTAATAAATATGTAATCAGTCCTTTAACAACCCAATTAAGTTCCTGTAAGCATGATATCACCCGAAGAATATGCAGTACGCCCCTTAACCCGACAATAACTCACTTAAACTATCCAATTAACCCCTTTGATATATAATCAGCCCTTCAACTATGCAATTACCCCTTGCATTAACCATTACCTAGGCTACCCAAGCACTGCATCCACCAATATTCAACCAAATCCTAATTAATCCTTAACAAATCTTTCCTTAATTAAATCAACGCACCTCACTATTTTCTTTTTTATAGTAATCATTAAGACTCATAACTCAGACGCCAGTTCACAGTCCTTAAATACCCACCAGACACCAGTTCACAGTCCTTAAATACCCACCAGACGCCAGTTCACAGTCCTTAAATACCCACCAGACGCCAGTTCACAGTCCTTAAATACTCACCAGACGCCAGTTCACAGTCCTTAAATACTCACCAGACGCCAGTTCACAGTCCTTAAATACTCACCAGACGCCAGTTCACAGTCCTTAAATACCCACCAGACGCCAGTTCACAGTCCTTAAATACCCACCAGACACCAGTTCACAGTCCTTAAATACCCACCAGACACCAGTTCACAGTCCTTAAATACCCACCAGACACCAGTTCACAGTCTTAAATACCCACCAGACACCAGTTCACAGTCCTTAGTAAGTAAAGGGTTAGGGTAAGTAAAGTAAAGGGTTAAATAAGAGGAGGATAAAGAGGAGGAGGAGGAGGAGGAGGAAGAGGAGGAGAGACAAGACACGGGAGGAGGAGGAGGAGTCGGTCACCTCTTGTTCTCCCACCCCTGAATACCTGTCCCGCCTCTTACCTGGCTGGTGGACAGACGGAAGTGGTTAGCGATGCGGTGGGAGTCGTGCACAAAGACCTCTTGTTTAGGCAGGATCATCTCCTTTGCCATCACCCGCAGCCCCATCAGGTGGATATCAATGCCGCGACCCAGAATGTTGTTGACCATAATGTCGGTCTGGAGTTTCAGTGCCGCCTCGTATTTAGCTTGCCGGTCCGCGATCTGTTACAAGGGGCAAAGTACGTAGAGGACTTTTCACATAATAGGTACTCTTATTTAGGCATTCGTTAAGGGAAGAGGAATAATGGAACTCACGTCATGATGTAAAAAAAAAAGGAAAACAAATAGGAAGAAACTGGTTCACAAATAGGGTGGTAAATTATTAGAATGGACTCAGTCGTCAGATAGTTACTGCGGAGTCAATAGGGAGTTTTAAAAGGAGGCTAGACAATTTCATGGATGGGGGTGAAAGGTGGACCGTGGATATAGGAGTAACAGGAACTACCACGTGTAGGTCTCACGGCCCTTGTAGCTTCCTTATTTTCTAATGTTCTTATAATACTCAATGCCAACCACAACAGAGGGGAGAGGGTAAACAACTATAACTATAATACGTAAATATGAAGTATTTTGCACTAAAACTCCAATACGTTACTGCTAAAGGCCATGGCCATTACTGGTACCTGGAACTGTCGCCGATAGGAATTCTCGCCGCCGTCGTCGAGTGTTCCAATTCTTGATATTTCAGGACCCAATATATACATTTAATCAAGTGTTACCCGTGTTTGTGCATTCAGGGATGAAATACTATCGTTAGCTTGATCAGTTAGGTTAAGTTAGGTGCCAATGTCCAGGTTAGGTTAACATTTCCACTTCGGCGAGAGTTCTAGGTTGGTGTTTCGGCGAGAATTCCCATCGGCGACAGTTCCATAAACCCCATTACTCAGGATTTTTTTCTTCAAATATTTTCATTTTATCCAGATTGTATTCAATATCTTGGCCGGACGCTCCCCTTACATACAAGAGAGGATAAGAAGAAATCTGTTTACTAATATATGGTAAAGGAATGGAATAGACTCAGTTATCAGGTCGCTAGTGCAGAGAGTATAGGGAGTTTTAGAAGACTAGGCAAATGTATGGATTAACCCCTTCACGCCCAGAGCTTTCCTTTGCTATATAAAATCGTCTGTTGTTAGCCATAAATTACGAAAAATAACTAAATATACCAAATCAACTAGTGGACAAGGATACTAAACAGGTCATATCTATAAAAACATTGCGTATGCTCATTAAAAATCGATTAATGGTAGCCAAATTACAATGGAGATTACGTTCTGGGCCTCAAGGGGTTAAGATGAAAGGTGGATGTAGGTTATTTATGTGTGTATTGCAGGAGCTACCACGTCTAATGGCCTCTTGTAGCTTCTTTATGCTCTTATATTCTTTTTGTATAAGGTAGGATCGAGACAAGGGTATAGTAGGTAGGGAAGCAAATGAGAGGAAAGAGGATGAATTCTAGGGCTGAGAACAAGAAAGGCCAATGTCACAAATCTATGTTTTGAGAAAAATGCGTTTGAAATATTGCATCCTTCATCATTGCATCAGGTAATAACAGCAGATGAAAGAATTTTTTTCAGTAATTACTTAGATTATAACCTATCACTTCTTGCAATGATAGATACATACATTTCCAGTTCGGTGGTGGACTTATCTAAAATTAGCCATTTTTTGACATTGGCCCTTCTAGTTCTCAGCCCTAGAAATATGGCTATAAGGGTGAGTGAGGAAATCATTATTATAACCCATAGATTACAGTAAGACTCAAATTAATGCTAATGAAAAGTTATTATTAATGCATTCAACATATTTTAAATAATTTCCTCCCTGCTGGTAGAGAGATTTAAGTGATCTCCATTGGTTTAATAGTCTTATTTAGGCATTCGTTAAGGGAAGAGGAATAAAGGAACTCGCGTAATGACGTTAAATGAAGAGGAAAATTATGTTTGAGAACTTCAAGATTTTCATTCAATTTTTTTCTTCTGTCTAACTTGGTCGACAGGAGTTACTGGACTGAGGCGAAAAGAAATGAATACCTTTTTTTTTTACATTATTTTACTACTGATTAGTTATGAAGGGACAACCAGAGAGAGAGAGAGAGAGGAGAGAGAGGAGAGGAGAGAGGAGAGGAGAGAGGAGAGAGGAGAGAGAGAGAGGATGAGAGAGAGAGGAGAGAGAGAGAGAGAGAGAGAGAGAGAGAGAGAGAGAGAGAGAGAGAGAGAGAGAGAGAGAGAGAGAGAGAGAGAAGAGAGAGGAGAGAGAGAGAGAGGAGAGAGAGAGAGAGGAGAGAGGAGAGAGAGAGAGAGGAGAGAGAGGAGAGGGAGAGAGAGAGAGAGAGAGAGAGAGAGAGAGGAGAGAAGAGAGAGAGAGAGAGAGAGAGAGAGAGAGAGAGAGAGAGAGAGAGAGGAGAGAGAGGAGAGAGAGAGAGCGAGAGAGAGGGAGGAGAGAGAGAGGAGAGAGAGAGAGAGAGAGAGAGAGAGAGAGAGAGAGAGAGAGAAGAGAGAGAGAGAGAGAGAGAGAGAGAGAGAGAGAGAGAGAGAGAGAGAGAATATCCCACTAAAGTTTTTCAGAACAACAGCCTTACCTAATCCTTTCTCGCATCTAATTTTACTCGCATCTATAAAATTACCTATAATTTTTTTGGGCAGCTTTCTTATGTTAGAAGGGAATTTCAATAGAAGGAAAGTGTATGAAGGGATTTTTTATAGATGGAAAGTGTATGCAGGGATTTTTTATAGAAGGAAAGTGTATGAAGGGATTTTTTATAGATGGAAAGTGTATGCAGGGATTTTTTATAGATGGAAAGTGTATGCAGGGATTTTTTATAGAAGGAAAGTGGTGGACATGAGAGGTATTTAGAGAGGGGTGCAGTCAGTTCGTACACAAGTTGTTTCGTACACCAATAGATTCGTACACCAAAAAGTTATTTCGTAGTCTATATGAAACCATAGTCGTTTCGTACACTCAGCTCCGAGTTGAACTTGACTACTTGAATTACGAAACGACACTAGTTATGTACGAAAAAGCTCAAAATCAGTGTAGGAAACAACTAACAAATCCTGGGTACGAAACAACTTGTGTACGAAACTCAATGTAACCTTTAGAGAGACTTACCGGGGCGTTGATGACCATAGCCTCGCACCACGCCAGGACCTGCGGCGTGTTGGCCCTGATGGAGTCCACACGCCCGGTACGGAACCTGCGGGTGCTGGCGCTCTCGTAGGTGCTGGTGAGCTGCCCGTGGGACCTGAGGAGGGGCGTGAGGGAGAGCGTGAGAGAGGGCGTGAGGGAGGGCGTGAGGAAGGGCGTGAGGGAGGGCGTGAGGGAGGGCGTGAGGGAGGGCGTGAGGGAGGGCGTGAGGAAGGGCGAGAGGGAGGGTGTGAGGGAGGGTAGAGAGGTTGAGCACGATGTTAGGTAGAAATGAAAAGGAAAATAGGATGAAGTTGTGGATTAATTTTATAGGACAAAATGGTGTCAGGTTCTCTTTGTCTGTGTCTGTCTGCTCTGTCTGTCTGTCTTTTTTTGTCTCTCGCTGTCTGTCGTCTCGTTCTGTCTGTCTGTCTGTCTGTGTCGTCTGTCTTGTCTGTACTGTCTGTCTGTCTGTCTCTCTGTCTGTCTCTCTGTCTGTCTTCTCTTGTCTGTCTCTGTCTGTCTGTCTGTCTGTCTGTCGTCTCTGTCTGTCTGTCGTCCGTCTCTCGGTCTCTGTCTCTGTCTCTGTCTCTGTCTCTGTCTCTGGTCTCTGTCTCTGTCTCTGTCTCTGTCTCTGTCTCGTCTCTGTCTCTGTCTCTGTCTCTGTCTCTGTCTCGTCTCTGTCTCTGTCTCTGTCTCTGTCTTCTCTGTCTCTGTCCTGTCTCTGCATCTCTCCTCTCTCTCTGTCTAGTCTCTTCTCTGTGTCCTCTCTCTCTCTCTCTCTCTCCTCTCTCTCTCTGTCCTCTCTCTCCTCTACTCCTCTCTCGTCGCTCTCCTCTCGTCTCTACTCCGTCTTCTCTCTCTCATCATCTCTTTCGTCTGTCTCTCTCTCCCCTCTCTCTCCCTCTCCGTTCTCCTCATTCTCTCTACTCTACTCTCCTCTCTCTCTCTCTCATCTTCTCTCTCTCTCTCTTCGTCTCTCTCTCTCTCTATCTCTCTCTCTCTCTCTCTCTCTCTCTCTCTCTCCTCTCTACTCTCTCTCTCTCTCATCTCTCTCTCAGACTCTCTCTCACTCTCTCTCCTCTCTCTCTCGTCTCTACTCTCTTTTCTCTCTCTCTCTCGTCCTCTCTCTCTCTCTCCTCTCTCAACTGACTCATTCTCGCCCCACAAAGCCAAATCGAATGTTTACGTTTGTGCACACTGACGTCACTATATCTGAAGAGAACTGAACGGGAAGGTGAAGCCCATTAATTGGCTCTGCTCACTTTGCTGACACTCCTCTACCTGGTTGTCGCCGCCAGAGACGTCTATAGAGTCACGCCTCACTGATTCCACGGGCCATCCTTTCTCCTTTTCCCTTGATTAGTTTACGAAAGGCTGGGAGAAAGGGGGAATTCCTAACTCTTGTTCTGAGTTGAAAGGAATGGAGGGTTGGAGACAGGCGAGGACGGACGATAGGATATGTGGAAGATGAGTGAGGATATTATGTTTGTAGGTAAAGAAAGTTGATAAGTAAAAGAAAAATTAAGAAAAATGTATACTCCTATAGGTGAGGACGGACGATAGAATATGAGAAAGATAAGTGAGGATATTATGTTTGTAGTTAAAGAAAGTTGATAATTAAAAGAAAAAGAAAAAAAAGAGATTCGCCTATGATAAAATGATATCGATAAATACTTGAGGATATGTTTACTCTTTTGCTAACTGTTAATATAATGTATATATCTCTAAAACATTTTCAAGGTCTATTATTTTTCAGCATAATTTCATAGTGTGATTACTTTGACATCATGATTGACTAACTAAGGAAGCTGTAATATCCCGGAAGACCTAATTACCTGGAATTATTATGAAAGTTATGATCATATTAATTTATCATGCTTCCATTAATTCATCTTCCAGCCTAGGGACAATTTTTCCTTGTTTATCATACAAGATTTTCCTAATTTTGGTGTAATGAGATCCATTTTTTTCGTGTTTTTTCTCAAGAATAATATTACAAACTTCAGAGATTGATAAGGAAAGATAGCAATTGATAAGGAAAGATAGCAATTGATAAGGAAAGATAGGAATTGATAAGGAAAGATAGGAATTGATAAGGAAAGATAGCAATTGATAAGGAAAGATAGCAATTGATAAGGAAAGATAGCAATTGATAAGGAAAGACAGCAATTGATAAGGAAAGATAGCAATTGATAAGGAAAGATAGCAATTGATAAGGAAAGATAGCAATTGATAAGGAAAGACAGCAATTGATAAGGAAAGATAGCAATTGATAAGGAAAGATAGCAATTGATAAGGAAAGATAGCAATGTGTCATGAATTAGTAATGTACTGACAATTTGAGTGACTGAAGATCGTGCTTATCAACTGGTCAACTCTGGAACTCTCGTTGTTTCTATTTTTTCCACCTTCCTACGACTTAAATCTTTTCAAGAGAGGAGTAACTAGACACCGCCCGAATTAAATTGGCCCACCCCACTTTTTATATTCTGTTACTGTCTTCTTTATAGAGACTGGCAATTAAGCGGGCTTTTTGTTATCTTTTTTTCTGCCCTTGGCCAGTCCTTAGTGATGTAGAAAAAAAAAACTATTGAAAAAAATTTGATCTGTTGAAGGAAGAGGCTTAACAGAGGATCTTCTCGCACGCAGTACAAGACCCGCCTGACGAGGAGGCTGGAGGGCGACTAGGTAACCATGGATACTAATTAAGGCAAACCCCTGTGCCATTTTTAGCCTTTTGGGAGCCCTATGCGAAATGTTGTTTTGGGGCCCTATTTTGTAAAGCTATGGGGGGGGGGCTGATTCCAACCCCTCTAAGGTGGTCCGGGGGCACGCCATTAATATTTAAATGCATCAATCAGGTGCACTTTAAGCGGAAAATAGACTAGATTCTATAAAAAAAAGCAAAAGACAGCAGCTTCGGGGCCCCTTGGTGGTTTCGGGGGCCCTATGCAACTGCGTAGCTCGCATATAGTAAAAAACGGCCCTGGTAAACCCACCTGAAGAAGGCCAGCTGCAGGGCCAACTGGATGAAGGCGTCGGGAGAGCACTTGGATCTCTTCACAAAGTTCCTCCCGTAGGACAGATACCTGAGGATGCGGAAGTCGAGGTCCTCCACCAGCCTGTAGGAGAGAGTGAAGGGCTGAGGGAAGGAACAAAACAAGTGTTGAATATTTTCTATTATTTCACTCATCGATTTTTTCTGTAATCACAGTTGTTGCATCAATATACGTCATTTTATTCTTCTTTCTGTCCATTTACCTACATTTATCTTTTTTCTCGTACAACCAGTCATAAATATAACCACAACTCGCATTACCTCAAGTCAATCTTCAATCATTGGGGGCATACGCCGGGGGGCCCGTCGCCTCGCCCACCCTACGACGCCACTCCCGGGGGCCACCACGCGCGAGTCCCCATGCAGGCTCCCTTCCCATACCAAGCAGCTCTCGACAGGAAACATCAACTTGCCCCAACCACGAGCCTTGTCATCGCCCCCTTGGTCTCCTCCACGCCGGATTGTCTCTTACAGATACAAAACGGTGGGAAGGATCGGTTTCAGGGTAGCGTGCCACATGCCCATATAGCCGAAGTTGGCGCTGACGGACTATGCAGGTAATAGGCCTCGATTCAGTCTCACGGTGTAATCGCTGATTTGACACGTAATCATCCCAGTGATACCCCATGATTCTGCGAAAACAATTATTATCAAATGTATCGATTCGTCTCTTCAAGTCACTATTTAGTGTCCATGTCTCACATCCACAGAGTAAGACAGGGATCACAAGCGACTTGAAGATCCGGATCTTTGTCCTTCTGCACAGGTACCGACAACGCCAAATACTCGTGCTGAGCGAGTCCATAACACCGTGGGCTATGCCAATCCGCCGTAAGACTTCTTGACGTGACCCGCCGTTATTATGGTCTGCGCTACCAAGGTATGTAAAACTTTCCAAGATCTCAATGTCCTCGCTGCACGCATGAACATACTGTACTGCTTCATCTAGTAAGTCTCCAAACACCTGGACCTTGGTCTTAAGCCAGGAGACCTCAAGTCCCAAAGGCTTTGCCTCCTCGTGCAGCGCCTCGAGAGCCATCACCAGGACCTCCAGCGACTCAGCAAAGATTACTGTATCATCGGCAAAAACAAGATCAGTTGATCTTGGTGTTGCCGAGGGATGCTCCACAATCACTTCGGTCCACAACTTTTCCCAATACCCAGTCCATACAAGTGTTGAAAAGTGATGAGGCAAGAACGCACCCTTGCCTCACTCCTGTATTCACAGGAAAGAAGCTGGATACACCTGCCCCAATCTTTACAGCACTTTCAGTCCCAGAGTACAGGCTAGTCAGCTACCAGCAGGCCAACAGTCCTTGCAGGAATCCCGCGAAGCCGCATACGATCCCATAGTGACTCACGATGCACTGAGTCAAACGCCTTCTTGAGACCAACATAGGCTGCAAGCATCCCCTGTCGAAACTCATGTCGGCCTTCCACCAGGACACGAAGCGCTAGGATACGGTCCGTTGTTGACTTACCAGGCGTGAACACAGACTGCTGAGGTCTCTGATGCTTAGCAGATGACTGTGGATCTGTGTCAGCAATAGATGGGCAAGCACCTTGCCTGGCACTCTGAGCAGTGTAATACCACGGTAATTGTTGCAGTCCTGACGGTGCCCTTCTCTTTCCAGATAGGGACGAATTATCTCAGTCACCAACCTCTATATCCTGCACATTCAGGTAGACTCGTTCCGTACCTGTCCATGTGATCCGCTGATTCCTGTATCCGACGGTAGATCACAGGGCGTCACCTTCCACTCCAGGCGGGTTGGAGAGGGCGTCGGGGGATCAGGAGCTGGGAATCCCGGGCCCTGATCACTCCCCGCCGTTCCCTGCGCCTTGGGGTCTGTGGTCTGCTGTAAACGCTCGTCCACCGGCGTCAGGGTCTCTACGTTGTCCTCCGTCGCCGCCTTCTGGATTCTCGGCGGCGATGCATTGAAGGATTTGCTCCACCACTTGAATGACGACGATGCCTTCAGCGCAGGAGTGTTCATAGCAGAGGCCACACCATCCGTCCCTTGTTAGTATGAACTGCGGAAGATTAACCCTTTGAAAACCAGAACATAATTTTCATTGTTATTTGACCACCATTAGACGATTTTAATGAATATAAGCAATATTTTATACATTATGATCTGTTTAGTATATTTGTCCACCTGCTGACTACATATATTAAGCTATTTATCGTAATTTTATGGCTGACAACAGACGATTTTATATAGCAAAGGAAAGGTCTGGGCGTTAAGGACTTAAGGGAGAGTTATGCAAGTGATAGGGTGACGAAGTATTACAGAGATAAGTTTAGAATACAAACCCTATTTTTTTCATCTATTTCAATATTGGTTCGTTTCCTAAATTTCCGTTGTCTGTCTTTCTAAGTCCCTCGTCTTTGGTTCACCTGTCTAGTCCTCTCACCTGTATCCTCGCTTACCTGTTGCTCTTAGTTAACCTTACCTGAACCGTCTTGTCGAACCATCTATTAGCTGAGTTATGGTTGAAGCCTCCGCCGTGAATCATCTGGTGACCTGCGTTGACCTCGTCCCTCACTGTTCCTTCCAGCTGGTAGTAAAAGGTCAAAGGTCAACGCTATCATTTCCCTATGACCACAAACGACATAGATTTAACCCTTACTGTTGACACTTTCCCTCCTTCACCCCTTTCTCTACACTGCCCACATTTTTTTTTCTCTCTCTCTCTCTCTCTCTCTCTCTCTCTCTCTCTCTCTCTCTCTCTCTCTCTCTCTCTCTCTCTCTCTCTCTTCTCTCTCTCTCTCTCTCTCTCTCTCTCTCTCTCTCTCTCTCTCTCTCTCTCTCTCTCTCTCTCTCTCTCTCTCTCTCTCTCTCTCTCTCTCTCTCTCTCTCTCTCTCTCTCTCTCTCTCTCTCTCTCTCTCTCTCTCTCTCTCTCTCTCTCTCTCTCTCTCTCTCCCCAAGTCTACTAAAAGCTTCATTGGTCTTCATCAGGTCATTCCATTGTTCTCCCGTCCTCCCACAGTGCTCACCTCCTGCGACGTGTTCTGCGAGGAGGTCATGTTGAGGCTGGACGACCGCTTGGAGAGGCTGGCGCGGTGACTCGTCCTGGTGGCGAGGTTGAACTTGGTGGGCAGCGGGTCGTCGAAACAGACCACCAAGAGACATGCTTCCATCAGGCCCAGGATCCGCTTGTTGTCCGGCTCTGGTGGCCAAGAAGAAGAAATAGGAGGTGAAACAGGTGTGGAAAGGTGAGGTTATTGTGTATTTTATGTGCGTGTGTGTGTGTGTGTGTGTACTTGCGTGTCGTTTCGTGTCTTCTATTAATCCCTTGACACCTAGAACGTAATTTCCATTATAATTTGGGTACCATTAGCCGATTTTTAGTTAATATAAGCAATATTTTATAGATATGACCTATTTAGTATCGTTTTCCATTAACTAATTTGGTATATTCAGTTACTTTTTGTAATTATGGCTCGTCAACAGACAATTTTATATAGCAAAGGAAAGATCTGGGCGTGAAAGGGTTAACAATTTTGCTTCTATGCAAATTTACTCTTGGCCTAATAGTTACGGATTAAATGCATTTATAAGGAAACATAGGGTGAAATATATGTGATATTAATACCCTATTTAATAATCCCCTATTAGGAGTATATATAATTAGAGGGGTAGGGTATTATATACCCTAAAAGGGGTACAATAATATACCCCTAATAATCTTCTACGATATACTTTAATAAATTATGTGAAAATACCTGGATCTTTTATATAGGTTTGGTGAGGTTAGGTTAGGTTAGGTTTAAACTATTTTGTTTTGCCAATGAAATTATTAGTCCTAGAGGAAACATTAATAGGGTAACAACAAACAAACGTTAAGCTTGAGGTGTTTTACCTATTGGTATCTCAAAAAAGAGGTACACCTTTGATTTCCAGCAAAAAATCATATTTTCTTAAATAACTCGAAAACTATGAGGTTTACAGGAAATTTCTAGGATAGAGTAAAGATAAATATTGAGCAGGCCTTTCTGATGAAATATAGCAAAATGAATTTGGAGTTTAAATAAGTGAGAAAAGTGTATTGTACGCGTATTATAGTAAGTACGCGCCTCTTTCAAAGCAGCAAATATCCGCGTCTTAGTTCGCGCCTTCCCCTCAAGCGTCGTGTTAGTAGTGTTATAAGTCCAGGTACAGCCAGGCCTGGTACATCAGCAGCAGGACAGTCACCACGCTGGCGCAGTCCCCAACGATGTCCCAAAAGTCCCGATCCTCCTCGTCCATGCGAGGACACTCGCTCGCGATGTCCCAGGCGTCGGGCACATCCTCGCTGCCCGGGTCGTCCTCTTGCGCGCAGAGGTAGTCGTTATCGGTATCGGAGTAATCCTCGGGGGAAGAGGAATGTTCGTCATCGCTATCGTAGGAATCATCGCGGGCGGAGTGATATTCATCGTCGGTGTCGGACTCGTCCTCGCTGTCGATGTTCCAGCAATCAGCGAGGTCGGGAAAGTATTCGATCTTAGCATCCCAATCGTCCTCGAGGGCGGAGTAATAGTCGTCCTCGGTCTCGCACTCGTCCTCGCTATCGATGTTCCAGCAATCAGCGAGGTCGGGGAAGTATTCGATCTTAGCATCCCAATCGTCCTCGAAGGCGGAGTAATAGTCGGACTCGGTGTCGGACTCGTCCTCGCTGTCGATGTTCCAGCAATCAGCGAGGTCGGGGAAGTATTCGATCTTAGCATCCCAATCGTCCTCGAGGGCGGAGTAATAGTCGGACTCGGTGTCGGACTCGTCCTCGCTGTCGATGTTCCAGCAATCAGCGAGGTCGGGGAAGTATTCGATCTTAGCATCCCAATCGTCCTCGAGGGTGGAGTAATAGTCGTCCTCGGTGTCGGACTCGTCCTCGCTATCGATGTTCCAGCAATCAGCGAGGTCGGGGAAGTATTCGATCTTAGCATCCCAATCGTCCTCGAGGGCGGAGTAATAGTCGGACTCGGTGTCGGACTCGTCCTCGCTGTCGATGTTCCAGCAATCAGCGAGGTCGGGGAAGTATTCGATCTTAGCATCCCAATCGTCCTCGAGGGCGGAGTAATAGTCGGACTCGGTGTCGGACTCGTCCTCGCTATCGATGTTCCAGCAATCAGCGAGGTCGGGGAAGTATTCGATCTTAGCATCCCAATCGTCCTCGAGGGCGGAGTAATAGTCGGACTCGGTGTCGGACTCGTCCTCGCTGTCGATGTCCAGCAATCAGCGAGGTCAGGGAAGTATTCGATCTTTTCCTCGTCGCCGAGGGAACCTCCGTCACATTGCTCTGGGGTTCCCTCACCGCCTGTCTCCTGCCCGAGACCGTTGTCTACCAGGCAGGGGCTGTCCACCTTCACCTCGCCACCACCGAGGCGCCGGCCATTGCAGAACACCGCCGTGAAGGCCTGTCCTGCTCCTGCGTCGCCCCCGAGGCTCAAGAAGAGGACGGCGCTGTCCTCAATTATTGTCAGGTGGAGACCCTGCAGAAGGTCGGCGAGGCGCATCTCCTGGGTGGCGACGGGGCTGCCATCCGCCAGGCAGGTCATCCTCACGGGGGTGCTCCCGTCCTTCTTGCTCAGGCGTCCCATCTTCACGACGGCCGCCTGGGTGGAGGTATTCCGCTCGAAACCGTCGTGAGCACACTGCCATGCCTCGCGGGGGAAGGTGAAGGAGGCGATCACCCGCCTCCCGCGCCCCCAGCACCCGCACGAGTACCAGCACGGGCGCCTCTCGTAGCTCAGCGTGATGGCGTCCACGGGGCCGCTGTCTCCCTGCACGGCGAGGCTCGAGGTGACCTTCAGGCGTGAATTATTTTGTTTCATTTTTGTGTTCATATTGAAATGAATATGTTTGTCAAGAAGAGTTTTGGGGCGTCATCGGGGCACAGCATAAAAGGGGTTGGTAGTGCACGGTGTGTAGCGTGGTGGGTGGGGCAAGGGTAGTGGTAGTAGTAGCTCAGTTCTGTTTCCATAATTTCGTATGTAACTTGCATAGTAGACTAGAATACGTAGAACACGATTTACAGCAAGTATAGAATGTTATATCAATAAGCAAACACAGCATGATTTGCACATATATACAGCAAAGAGCTTACAGGTATTTACATCACTTCTACCATCAAATATGAACCTAAAATCTCATACAAACATGAAAAAAATGACTATGAACAAGCTAACAAACGAGAAGGACAGCCACGTATTCCTGGGATCTCAGAGACTGTATTTTACCGAACACAAAAGGCGGCGGCTCAAATACTGCAACACAAAAGGCGGCGGCTCAAATACTGCAACACAAAAGGCGGCGGCTCAAATACTGCAACACAAAACCAAAATAGAAAGGAGGTAAAAAAAAGACAGAAAAGAGCCATAGGAAAATGAATTTGTTGTTTGAATAAGCGAGAAAATTGTATTGGTGTATTTTTGACATTAAATATCTCAAAATCAACACAAGATAATTGACTTCTGATAAAGGCATCATTGGGTAGAAACACATCAACCTTAACAACTTTGCTTCTATGCATTTTTACTCTTGGCCTAATCGTTACGGAGTAAAATGCTTTAATAAGGAAACATAGGGTGAAATATATCTGATATTAATGCCCTATTTAATAATAACTATTAGGAGTATATATAATTAGAGGGGTAGATATGATATAAACTTCATAGGGGTACAATAATATACCCCTAATAATCTCCTTAGAGATACTTTAATAAATTATGTGGAAATACCTGGATCTTATATATAGGTTTGGTGAGGTTAGGTTAGGTTAGGTTTACATTATTTTGTTTTGGCAATGAAATCATTAGTCCTAGAGGAAACCTTAATAGGGTAACAACATACAAACGTTAAGCTAAAGGTGTTTTACCTATTGATATAATAGGTATCTCAAAAAAGGGGTACACCTTTGATTTCAGTAAAAAATCACATTTTCTTAAATGACTCGAAACCTATGAAGTTTACAGAAAATGTCTATGATAGAGTAAAGATAAAGCTTGAGCAGACCTTTCTGATTAGCCATAGCAAAATGAATTTGGAGTTTAAATAAGTGAGAAAATAGTATTGGTGTATTTTTGACATACTATTAAATATCTCAAAATCTACACGAGATAATTGACTTCTGATAATGGCATTCGATAGAACACATCAACCTTAACAACTTTGCTTCTATGCATTTTTCCTCTTGGCCTAATAGTTACGGAGAAAAAATATTTTATAAGGAAACATAGCGTGAAATATATCTGTGACTTCGTCACAGATATATATAATATCATATTTTCTTAAATAACTCGAAACCTATGAGGTTTACAGGAAATGTCTAGGATAGAGTAAATATAAGACGTAAGCAGGCCTTTCTGATGAGCCATAGAAAAATTAATTTAGAGTTTTAATAAGTAAGAAAATTGTATTGGTGTATTTTTGACATACTATTAAATATCTCAAAATGTACCAGAGATAATTGACTTCTGATAATGGCATTGAATAGAACACATCAACCTTAACACAAGGAGGTGAAAAAAATATGTGTGACAAGGTGAGGCTATTGTGGGCTTCTTCTGTGTGTATTGTCCGGTGTCTAGTATTTAATACAGATGTTATGGTGTTATTTTATCACATTTTAACGCCATGCAATGAGCTATAGGTAGAGTTAAAAGAAAGAAGTAGTAAGTTTTCCTTCGTTTCATCAAGTACAAAGGTAAACCATAAGTAAACATGGTCGAAAGAAGACAAATATGTTTCCTTATAATGTGTTCTTATATCTTCCTACTCATACTGATACTCACTCTTCCTTTCTCCTCCTCCTCCTTTCCTTCCCTTCCCCGCTACCTTTCTCCTCCTCCTCCTCCTCCTCCTCCTCCTCCTCCCATACTTCTCTTTCCCTCTTCCTTTGCCTCGCCACACTCACCTCCCGCCAGGATCTGTCTGCTCTGGGCCCAGGTGCGTCGGTTGTCACCTGTCATTATACCCACAGGGGGCGGGTCCGAACCCTCGTACTCGTCCACCTGGCGTAGCACCTCCCGCAGCTGTGCCAAGACTTGTTGGTGTGTCAGGCGCTTCCCGTCCACCATCAGCTCCACCTTGAATATCTGCAAGGCGTCCCTCGTTAGTGATGGGTGACAACTGGGAGGAGTGAGGGACTGGAGGTATGTGACTATAGTCTATTTTTTTTAACGAGGCGAAAATTCCAGTCTATCTTAAGGTCTCATGCTTAAAATTATGCCTATGTTTACCTGATAATATGGTTAACTATGATAAAATACAACTGAAATTTAGAAGAACCGTACGCTATTCCTTTCTCCTGGCATCAAATATCAGTCAGTAACCAGCAAGGGGTCAGGATTTTTCACCTCGTTCAAATACTAAATCATTTGAAACTTTCCTGAATAACAAGGTTTCAAGGCTGGGGAGTTGCCTGAGCTGCGAGGTTAGTCTACCCTCTATTGCCTCACAGAAAACTAGACCGAACAGTAGAAAACGTAATTTGTATGCTACACTTAAGAAACTTTGGTTCCTTTAATGGTTCAACATGTGGCAGTTTTTCTCATGTAATTAGCCTTTATCAACATGTCTTCCTCGTTACTAACCAGCTTTATATGGTGGAAGGAGTAGGTTGATGTAATTGATATGTTTGGTATTACTTGCTCATTAGAAATCAACCTCTAGAAATAATAGGGACTTCATACAATATTGCTATAATGCTCTAACATAAGTTACCATACATACAGTTCAGTTCAGTTCAGTTGTTGGTCGGGAGTCAGGCCTTTTTCAACGGCACTCCCTGACGTGTTTCTTCTTGCTGTCTGGGTCTTTAATTTGTTTTCTTCTCTTATTCTATCTTATTAGTTTCTTTCTTTTTCTTTCTTCTTATTTTCTCTGGTCATCCAAAAACTGTTGATTGTTCTTTTTGCTTCTTCCACATTCCCCTCTCCCATACAGCGTTTCTATATAAAATTCATGGCGAGAACTTTGTATCATGTAAATGCACCATAGTTAAGACTCAATAACGGTTTATGTGTATCTTGAATATACTATTAATTGAAATAGAAGAGAGATTGAGTAAATATAACAGAGTAAGAGAGTTTTAGAGTAAAGGTTTTTTTGTCATCCCGTTGCAGAGGAGGAAAATACACAAACACGTGACAGAAACAGGCAGTTGACGCTAGTGAAGTGTGGGGAAGTGTGCGATTCTTGTGGCGCTGTGGTGAAGCGCCCTACGTGACCCTCAGTGTGCTGGAAGGTAATGTACAACTGTTCTTTTATGTGTTGTGTCTCAATGTCGATGAGGAGGGGGCAAGGTGGCGTTGAGGAGTTAGGAGGAGGATAATGGTGGGCAAAAGTTAGTTTTCGTGATGTTTTTAGTCTTTTTATGAAGGAATATTTTGTTGTAGATTATTTCATGGCGTTGTTTCTGCTGTTATCTGACTGGTTTTTTTTGACATCTGTACCACCATTACCATCCCTACCACCATTACCATCCCTACCACCATTACCACCACTACCATTTCTACTGCCATTACCACTACCACCATTACCACTACCACCGTTTTTACCACCATTTCTACCACCATTACCACTACCACCATTTCTACCACAATTACTACAACCATTTCCACCACCATTTTTCTACCATTATTACTACCACCCTTACCACTATCAACATTTCTACCACCATTACCACTATTGGAACACGCTTAACCACCATTATTCCACCACCACCACCACAACTACCACCACCACCACCATCACCACCCCCACCACCCTAAACTCACGTGGTTCTTATAGCAGACGATGATGTGTAGGTTATCCTTCTGCTGTTCTGTTGTGGAGAGTAGCTTGTCCTTGGGAATGCCGGGTCTGCGGTAGGAGGAGAAGACCCGGGTGTACTGGGCCATACAGAGGGGCTGGTGGCGCTCCCGGGCACTGCATCGGTCCACGTCCAGGTCACCGCTGTGGAGCCAGGGCGTGTTAGGTCAAGGTTAAGGAATTTGTAGCTCTTGGGTAGTTAAGATTATGGTGGTGGTGTGCAGTGGCGTACCCAGAAAATTGAAAATGGGGGGATGGAAAAAAATATAAATACTAATAAATAAATAAAAATAAAAAATAAAAATAAATTAAAATCTTGAAATAAAAAAAATAATATATATATTAAAAATAAATATATATTAATTATATATTATATATAATATATTATATATATATATATATTATATATATATATATATATATATATATATATATATATATAATAATATATAAAAATATAAAAAAACAAATATCTATAAAAAAATTAATAATAAATAATAGTACAAAAATATATATATATATATATATAAAATATATAATATTATAATATATATATATAATATATATATATATATATATATATAATATATAATAAATAATATAATATAGATATATATATATATATAATATATTATATAATATATATATATAATATATATATATATATAATATATAATAATATAAGCGAAAGTGTGTCTGTCTGTCTGTCTGTCTGTCTGTCTGTCTGTCTGTGTGTGTGTGTGGTATAGGTTCCGCCCCCCGTGGCGCAAACACTCATATGGCACATTTTTGGAATCGGGTTGACCAGGGGAAGGTCATAAGCCCACTTATGAGATGATCCGATCACTTTTTTTTTTTTTTTTTTTAGCAACCTATTAGCGAGAATTGTGAAAACAAAAGTGGGTTGCGAGAATTGAGGAAACCTTGATGTAGGGTGATGGGTAATGGGTGAGTGAATGGGTGGGGTGATGGGTAATGGGTGTGGGGTGATGGGTGAGTGAATGGGTGGGGGGTGATGGGTAATGGGTGTGGGGTGAGTGAATGGGTGGGGGGTGATGGGTTGGGGGTGATGGGTGATGGGATGAGGGAATAGGTGGGGGGTGATGGGTAATGGGTGAGTGAATGGGTGTGGTGATGGGTAATGGGTGAGTGAAATGGGTGGGGGGTGATGGGTAATGGGTGAGTGAATGGGTGGGGGGTGATGGGTAATGGGTGAGTGAATGGGTAGGGGGTGATGGGTAATGGGTGAGTGAATGGGTGTGTGGTGATGGGTAATGGGTGAGTGAATGGGTGGGGGGTGAGTGAATGGGTGGGGGGGTGATGGGTAATGGGTGTGTGGTGATGGGTAATGGGTGAGTGAATGGGTGGGGGGGAGTGAATGGGTGTTGTGTGTGTGATGGGTAATGGGTGAGTGAATGGGTGGGGGGTGGATGGGTAATGGGTGAGTGAATGGGTGGGGGGTGATGGGTAATGGGTGAGTGAATGGGTGGGGGGTGATGGGTAATGGGTGAGTGAATGGGTGGGGGGTGATGGGTAATGGTGAGTGAATGGGTGTGTGGTGATGGGTAATGGGTGCGTGAATGGGTGGGGGGTGAGTGAATGGGTGGGGGGTGATGGAGTAATGGGTGTGTGGTGATGGGTAATGGGTGAGTGAATGGGTGGGGGGTGATGGGTAATGGGTGAGTGAATGGGTGTGTGGTGATGGGTAATGGGTGAGTGAATGGGTGGGGGGGTGATGGGTAATGGGTGAGTGAATGGTGGGGGGTGATGGGTAATGGGTGAGTGAATGGGTGTGTGGTGATGGGTAATGGGTGAGTGTAATGGGTGGGGGGTGATGGGTAATGGGTGAGGTAATGGGTGGGGGGTGATGGGTAATGGGTGAGTGAATGGGTGAGGGGTGATGGGTAATGGGTGGGGGGTGATGGGTAATGGGTGAGTGAAATGGGTGTGTGGTGATGGGTAATGGGTGAGTGAATGGGTGGGGGGTGAGTGAATGGGTGGGGGGTGATGGGTAATGGGTGTGTAGTGATGGGTAATGGGTGAATGAATGGGTGGGGGGTGATGGGTAATGGGTGAGTGAATGGGTGTGTGGTGATGGGTAATGGGTGAGTGAATGGGTGGGGGGTGATGGGTAATGGGTGAGTGAATGGGTGGGGGGTGATGGTAATGGGTGAGTGAATGGGTGGTGTGGTGATGGGTAATGGGTGAGTGAATGGGTGGGGGGTGATGGGTAATGGGTGTGTGGTGATGGGTAATGGGTGAGTGAATGGGTGGGGGTGATGGGTAATGGGGAGTGAATGGGTGGGGGTGAGGGTAATGGGTGTGTGGTGATGGGTAATGGGTGAGTGAATGGGGTGTGTGATGGGTAATTGGTGAGTGAATGGGTGGGGGGTGATGGGTAATGGGTGAGTGAAAGGGTGTGTGGTGATGGGTAATGGGTGAGTGAATGGGTGGTGAATGGGTCGGGGGTAATGGGTGAGTGAATGGGTGGGGGGTGATGGGTAATGGGGTGAGTGAATGGGTGGGGGTGATGGGAATGGGTGAGTGAATGGGTGGCGTGGAATACATACATTTCTACATCCATGATTTCAGGAAAGTTAGAAGGGGCTATCTGGAGAGTCCATGTTTGGTGGGCGAAGGCCCACCAAACACAGGTGTGGGCAAAGGCCCACCAATAGCCCTCCGCAGGAGCTAGCCAAAAAGTCCGCCCGGAGGGCGGCTTTGCGGCTAGTCACCATTCACTCACCCATTCCATCACCCCCACCATTCACTCACCCATTACCATCACCCCCACCCATTCACTCACCCATTACCATCACCCCCACCCATTCACTCACCCATTACCCTCACCATACACCCATTCACTCACCATTACCATCACCCCCCCCCATTCACTCACTCATTACCCATCACCCCCACCCATTCACTCACCCATTACCCATCACCACACACCCATTCACTCACCCATTACCCATCACCCCCACCTATTCCCTCACCCCTCACCCATCACCCCAACCCATCACCCCCACCCATTCACTCACCCATCACCCACACCCATTACCCATCACCCCACCAATTTTACTCACCCATTACCCATCACCCTACATCAAAGGGTTCCTCAATTCTCGCAACCCACTTTTGTTTTCACAATTCTCGCTAATAGGCTGCTAAAAAAAAGAAAAAAAAAAGTGATCGGATCATCTCATAAGTGAGCTTATGACCTTCCCCTGGTCGACCCGATTCCAAAAAAATGTGCCATATGAGGTGTTTGCGCACGGGGGGGGGACCCTATACCACAAAACACACACACACACACCACACAGACAGACAGACAGACAGACAGACAGACAGACAGGACAGACAGACAGACAGACACACTTTCGCTTTTATTAATATAGATTACCCATCACCCCCCCCCTATTCCCCCACCCATCACCCATCACCCCCAACCCCTCACCCCCACCCCTTCACTCACCCCTCACCCCCACCCATTACCCCTCACCCCACCATTCACTCACCCATTTTCCATCACCCTACATCAAGGTTTCTCAATTCTCGCAACCCACTATTTTTTCACAATTATCGCTAATAGGCTGCCTAAAAAAAAAAAAAAAAAAAAAATGATCGGTCATCTCATAATTGGGCTTTAAAACCTTCCCTGGTCAACCCGGTTCCAAAAATGTGCCATATGAGTTGATTGCGCCACGGGGGGCCCGGAACCTATACCCGGGCACACACACCACACACACACACCCCAAAACACACAGACAGACAGACAGAGAAAACACACTTTGCTTATATTATTATGATTAC
>JACEEZ010018615.1:105861-110861 GCA_016584305.1 Chionoecetes opilio | reverse complement strand
CAGGTAGTGGACAGGTGTGTGGAGAGAGACAGGTAGTGGACAGGTGTGTGGGAGAGAGACAGGTAGTGGACAGGTGTTGGGAGAGAGACAGGTAGTGGACAGGTGTGTGGGAGAGAGACAGGTAGTGGACAGGTGTGTGGGAGAGAGACAGGTAGTGGACAGGTGTGTGGGAGAGAGACAGGTAGTGGACAGGGTGTGGGGAGAGACAGGTAGTGGACAGGTGTGTGGGAGAGAGACAGGTAGTGGACAGGTGTGTGGGAGAGACAGGTAGTGGACAGGGTTTGGGAGAGAGACAGGTAGTGGACAGGTGTGTGGGAGAGACAGGTAGTGACAGGTGTGTGGGAGAGACAGGTAGTGGACAGGTGTGTGGGAGACAGGTAGTGGACAGGTGTGTGGGAGAGAGACAGGTAGTGGACAGGTGTGTGGGAGAGACAGGTAGTGGACAGGTGTGTGGGAGAGACAGGTAGTGGACAGGTGTGTGGGAGGAGGACAGGTAGTGGACAGGTGTGGGGAGAAAGTAGTGCGTGTGGGAGAGACAGGTAGTGGACAGGTGTGTGGGAGAGAGACAGGTAGTGGAAAGGTGTGTGGGAGAGACAGGTAGTGGACAGGTGTGTGGGAGAGACAGGTAGTGGACAGGTGTGTGGGAGAGACAGGTAGTGGACAGGTGTGTGGGAGAGACAGGTAGTGGACAGGTGTGTGGGAGAGACAGGTAGTGGACAGGTGTGTGGGAGAGAGACAGGTAGTGACAGGTGTGGGGAGAGACAGGTAGTGGACAGGTGTGTGGAGAGAGACAGGTAGTGGACAGGTGTGTGGGAGAGAGACAGGTAGTGGACAGGTGTGTGGGAGAGACAGGTAGTGGACAGGTGTGTGGGAGAGACAGGTAGTGGACAGGTGTGTGGGAGAGAGAGACAGGTAGTGGACAGGTGTGTGGGAGAGAGACAGGTAGTGGACAGGTGTGTGGGGAGGACAGGTAGTGGACAGGTGTGTGGGAGAGAGACAGGTAGTGGACAGGTGTGTGGGAGAGAGACAGGTAGTGGACAGGTGTGGGGAGAGGACAGGTAGTGGACAGGGTGTGGGAGAGAGACAGGTAGTGGACAGGTGTGTGGGAGAGAGACAGGTAGTGGACAGGTGTGTGGGAGAGAGACAGGTAGTGGACAGGTGTGTGGGAGAGAGACAGGTAGTGGACAGGTGTGCGGGAGAGAGACAGGTAGTGGACAGGTGTGTGGGAGAGAGACAGGTAGTGGACAGGTGTGTGGGAGAGAGACAGGTAGTGGACAGGTGTGCGGGAGAGAGACAGGTAGTGGACAGGTGTGCGGGAGAGAGAGACAGGTAGTGGACAGGTGTGTGGGAGAGAGACAGGTAGTGGACAGGTGTGTGGGAGAGAGACAGGTAGTGGACAGGTGTGTGGGAGAGAGACAGGTAGTGGACAGGTGTGGGGAGAGAGACAGGTAGTGGACAGGTGTGGGAGAGAGACAGGTAGTGGACAGGTGTGCGGGAGAGAGACAGGTAGTGGACAGGTGTGTGGGAGAGAGACAGGTAGTGGACAGGTGTGGGGAGAGAGACAGGTAGTGGACAGGTGTGTGGGAGAGACAGTAGTGGACAGTGTGCTGGGAGAGAGACAGGTAGAGACAGGGTGAATGGTTAAATGTTTTAGTGGCAGTGTTTGAGAGAAGAGTGGACATGGTAAGGTGAAGAAAGGTGATGAGTATTGATGAGGCGAGATGTGTGTGCGGTGCAGGTGTGTGCGGTGTGCGGAGATGGGTGCGGGTGTGGGTGTTATGAAGTGTGCACGCTTGGCCGAGATTAAGTAACAGGTGTGAGGGTATGGACTGGAGGGGAGGATGGGAGGCAGTCAGGTGTTATAAGCTCTGGAAACTAGGTTGCGTTTGTAAGAGAATGTTTGACATTGAGAGATAAGTATAAGCCTATCGAAGACAATAGACTTTTGAAATATAGTAGTTATGTCATGTAACGGCCTATCGTATTCAACTAAACAACAGTACGTTAAATGTTAATCCTAATTGAACTTCTGAAAAAACATACTCGTGTACTTCTCCAAAACAGACCGTCCTCTCCGTCCTCCTCCTCCCCTCCTCCTCCTCCTCCTCCTCCTCCTCCTCCTCCTCCTCCTCCTCCTCCTCAGTCTGTTTCTCCCACATCTCAGCCACAATAGCCTCATTTTCGCACCTCTTGTCATCTCTTTTTCTGCCCACAAGCACCGGGGAGTCGGAGTGGAGGCGGAAAGAGCCGTGAGGAGTGTACTAAAAAAGACTTGTTTTTTCATTTTTTGTTAAGAAAGATGGTCGAGTGTGGAGTTTGAAGCCATTGTGTTCTTCATATCCCGTACCCTGTTAGAGAGAGAGAGAGAGAGAGAGAGAGAGAGAGAGAGAGAGAGAGAGAGAGAGAGAGAGAGAGAAGAGGGAGAGAGAGAGAGAGAGAGAGTGAATGAAAAAATGAGAGATAGAGAATGAGAGAGAATATGAGAAAATTTGAGAGAATGAAAGAAATGGAGAGAGAGAGAGAGAGAGAGAGACAGAGAGAGGGGGGGAGGGGGGAGGTTCATTAGAGAAGAGGAAGTGGAGGGAAGGTGGAGGAGGAATAGACTGGCTTGTTAGGAAGGTAAACAGTACGGAGTTCAAGGTGTTGTGGAATAAATATGGATTAATGTAAGAACATGAAACTATACTACTACTACTACTACTACTACTACTACTACTACTACTACCACTACCACTACCACTACTACTACTACTACTACCACCTCCTTTTCTCAGCTTTCCTCATCTCTTTTGTTCCCAATGCTCCCTTTAACCTCCTCCTCCTCCTCCTCCTCCTCCTCCTCCTCCTCCTCCTCCTCCTCCTCCTCCTCCTCCTCCTCCTCCTCCTCCTCCTTACCCAGTTATCCATAGTGTCATGTCTCTTGATAAGCTCTTCCTGTATTTTTTCCCCAACACCTCCTGGACGACCAAACTCCTCCACTATCTTCGCCGTCTCCTCATAATCCCCGCTCCTCAACACGGGGCGAAGGTGGGTCAGGTACCAGGTTAGCGTGTGACCCAAGGCAGGTACGGGTAACTTAGGAACCAGCGGGTACTGTAAGGGCATGTAAAGGTGTTAGTAAAGGGCGTGGGTACAGTACAGTTAGTAAAGGGCCAGTGTTTGGAATGGTTAAAGTGTCATCTGGTGGCGACAAAAGGTACTGATTTAGGTTACAAGACTTTAGAAGCCGACTGTACCTAGAGAAGAGGATGTAGGGATAGAAAGTCATGAGGAATTTTTTGTATTGGAAGTATGAGGTGATGGGATGATGTGGACTGAAGCGTGAACAAATTTGATGCTATTGAAAGAACAAATAATGTGAGTGGTGTAAAAGTATACGTATAGATGGAGAGTAGGATGAACTCACTCACTCACTCACTCACTCACTCACTCACTCACTCACTCACAACACACGCACACACACACACACACACACAACACACACACAACAGTGACAACACACACACACACACACACACACACATACACACACACACACACACCATCACACACACGCACACACTCACCATCACGGGAGGAGTTTTCTCCGACACGTTGGAAGCTTTGGATGAAGTCCTTGACCTTGGCTGGAAGGCTCTGGGGGGCTGGGGGGAGAGGGAGGGTCCATCGGCGGGGGAGCCTCTTGAGGGGGAGCCCGGAGGAGTGGTGAGGGTGCCCGACCACGACACCCAGCGGGAAAGATACCCTGGGGGAGAGCAAAGGGGGACGTGGGAAAGGGAGTGTCAAGGGGGAAAGTGTTATTAGTATAGTAATAGCTTGTATCTTTGAGAGCTCTACCTCCCTCTCTAGAGCTTGTTATAGTTAAGAGCTAAAAGGGAAGTGTTTTAGTACAGTATAGACTATAGAGGTTGTTTGTTATTACTGTTGTTACGCCCCATCTGGGGAGAGGGGGCGCAACGGGGGGTGAAGCTCCTCATAGCGGACTCCCCTACCCGCTACGGTTCTATCCCATCGGTCGCTGACGTGGCATGACAACTAACCCCAGCACCATTACCTGCGGGGTGCCGGGTTTGGCATATCTCCATGTACTTACTTACGTATCACATTAAACGGGGCAATGCCCCGTGGTGTCGGAGATACGGGAAACTTGCATCCCCAGGCCGGTAAAAGTCCAGGCCTTTGCCGGGGGGGCACCCTTTCTGTCCCCTTCGAGGTCCCTGGTATGTTACAGGTCCCCCGGGAGCATCATTGATGGCCCGCCCTGTCATGACTATACCATAATTAATACGTCACCATCTGCCGCGTAGCCTCCTTGTAGACCTGGGGTACCCAAGGGGTCCTAAGGCCCTGCTGCGTATGTCTTGCAATGCCCCGGGGTCACTGGAGGCCCCAGGCGAGAAGCCACAGGGGCAGATGTGTTGCAGGACGTCGTGGCACCGTAGTGTTGCACCTGCCCCGTGGGGCAGAGCCGAGTGGCAGGCGTCGGGTAGGGACGCGGTGGAGGGGAACTCGGCCACACTGCCCGTGCACTCGCGCCGCACCGGGAGGCCTTCAAGGAAGACCACGGTATAACTCGCGCGCTGCACTAAGACACTAGTCTCGTAAGAGGTCACCGCGACGCAAGCCTACGTCTTAGCTCAATGATCTGGCCTCCTGCCTGTGTTCAGGATTCAGTAAGCCTTCAATTGCACTTTGGGTTAGTGTCCTTTCGTTGCCACTCAGTTGCAACATATGAAGTATGACCTGGGCCCCGTCTATTCACGTACTGCTGCCGCGGGAAAGGGTAAGCCTTCGCATCCTTTTTTAAATGCTTCTCCTATAATACATGTGCATCTAACTTCCCCACGTCTTATGCTGCCCTGCCCTTAAACAAGTGTCTATATATTATGATTATCTCTTATTATTATCTATTTTGAGTAATTATTATTATATTAATTACGTATTAATTGCTTTTTATGATTCGCAATCAATCTTTACCTGTTATTGTATAGGATGGTTTA
>JACEEZ010018615.1:95861-100861 GCA_016584305.1 Chionoecetes opilio | reverse complement strand
TTATGTATGTATGTATGTATCTAATCTATATATGTATGGACTCTATAGTAGATCTCTTTCTACGTAAATCCTTCGGCAATAAACGCCACGATACTCAGAAATCAGGATTTACCTCAATTTCCTTGGCTATAACCTTTAAAGAGTGGGATTATAGGGGTGAAGGAGGCATAGAGAGGCTGTTAGGGCATAGCTAGGCATAGAGAGGCTGTAAGGGCATAGCTAGGCATAGAGAGGCTGTTAGGGCATAGCTAGGCATTGAGAGAGTCTGTAAGGGCATAGCTAGGCATTGAGAGGCTGTAAGGGCATAGCTAGGCATTGAGAGAGGCTGTAAGGGCATAGCTAGGCATAGAGAGAGGCTGTAAGGGCATAGCTAGGCATAGAGAGAGGCTGTAAGGGCATAGCTAGGCATAGAGAGGCTGTAAGGGCATAACTAGGCATAGAGAGAGGCTGTAAGGGCATAGCTAGGCATAGAGAGGCTGTACGGGCATAGCTAGGCATTGAGAGAGGCTGTAAGGGCATAGCTAGGAATAGAGAGGCTGTAAAGGCATAGCTAGGCATGAGAGAGGCTGTAAGGGCATAGCTAGGCATAGAGAGAGGCTGTAAGGGCATAGCTAGGCATGAGAGAGGCTGTTAAGGCATAGCTAGGCATTGAGAGAGGCTGTAAGGGCATAGCTAGGCATTGAGAGAGGCTGTAGGGCATAGCTAGGACATAGAGAGGCTGTAAGGGCATACTAGGCATTGAGAGAGGCTGTAAGGGCATAGCTAGGCATAGAGAGGCTGTACGGGCATAGCTAGGCATGAGAGGCTGTAAAGGCATAGCTAGGCATTGAGAGGCTGTACGGGCATAGCTAGGCATAGAGAGAGCTGTAAGGGCATAGCTAGGCATGAGAGAGTCTGTAAGGGCATAGCTAGGCATTGAGAGGCTGTTAGGGCATAGCTAGGCATTGAGAGAGTCTGTAAGGGCATAGCTAGGCATTGAGAGGCTGTAAGGGCATAGCTAGGCATTGAGAGTCTGTAAGGGCATAGCTAGGCATTGAGAGAGGCTGTAAGGGCATAGCTAGGCATTGAGAGAGTGTGTAAGGGCATAGCTAGGCATTGAGAGAGGCTGTAAGGGCATAGCTAGGCATTAGAGAGCTGTAAGGGCATAGCTAGGCATTGAGAGAGTCGTAGGGCATAGCTAGCATAGAGAGGCTATGGACATACTAGGCATTGAGAGAGGCTGTAAGGGCATAGCTAGGCATAGAGAGAGTCTGTAAGGGGCATAGCTAGGCATTGAGAGAGGCTGTAAGGGCATAGCTAGGCATAGAGAGAGTCTGTAAGGGCATAGCTAGGCATAGAGAGAGGCTGTAAGGGCATAGCTAGGCATTGAGAGAGGCTGTAAGGGCATAGCTAGGCATTGAGAGAGGCTGTAAGGGCATAGCTAGGCATTGAGAGAGGCTGTAAGGGCATAGCTAGGCATTGAGAGAGGCTGTAAGGGCATAGCTAGGCATAGAGAGAGGCTGTAAGGGCATAGCTAGGCATAGAAAGAGGCTGTAAGGGCATAGCTAGGCATAGAGAGAGTCTGTAAGGACATAGCTAGGCATAGAGAGAGTGCTGTAAGGGCATAGCTAGGCATTGAGAGAGGCTGTAAAGGCATAGCTAGGCATAGAGAGAGTCTGTAAGGGCATAGCTAGGCATAGAGAGGCTGTAACGGCATAGCTAGGCATTGAGAGAGTCTGTAAGGGCATAGCTATGCATAGAGAGAGGCTGTAAGGGCATAGCTAGGCATAGAGAGAGGCTGTAAGGGCATAGCTAGGCATAGAGAGAGGCTGTAAAGGCATAGCTAGGCATTGAGAGAGGCTGTAAAGACATAGCTAGGCATAGAGAGCTGTAAGGGCATAACTATGCATAGAGAGAGGCTGTAAGGGCATAGCTAGGCATAGAGAGAGGCTGTAAGGGCATAGCTAGGCATAGAGAGGGCTGTAACGGCATAGCTAGGCATTGAGAGAGCTGTAAGGGCATAGCTATGGCATAGAGAGAGGCTGTAAGGGCATAGCTAGGCATGAGAGAGGCTTAAGGGCATAGCTAGGCATAGAGAGAGACTGTAAAGGCATAGCTAGGCATAGAGAGAGGCTATAAGGGCATAGTTAGGCATAGAGAGAGGCTGTAAGGGCATAGCTAGGCATAGAGAGAGGCTGTAAGGGCATAGCTAGGCATTGAGAGAGTCTGTAAGGGCATAGCTAGGCATAGAGAGAGGCTGTAAAGGCATAGCTAGGCATTGAGAGAGTCTGTAAGGGCATAGCTATGCATAGAGAGAGGCTGTAAGGGCATAGCTATGCATAGAGAGAGGCTGTAAGGGCATAGTTAGGCATAGAGAGAGGCTGTAAAGGCATAGCTAGGCATTGAGAGAGGCTGTAAAGACATAGCTAGGCATTGAGAGAGTCTGTAAGGGCATAGCTAGGCATTGAGAGAGTCTGTAAGGGCATAGCTAGGCATAGAGAGAGGCTGTAAGGCATAGCTAGGCATTGAGAGAGGCTGTAAGGGCATAGCTAGGCATAGAGAGGCTGTAAGGGCATAGCTAGGCATTGAGAGAGGCTGTAAGGGCATAGCTAGGCATTGAGAGAGGCTGTAAGGGCATAGCTAGGCATAGAGAGAGGCTGTAAGGGCATAGCTAAGCATTGAGAGAGGCTGTAAGGGCATAGCTATGCATAGAGAGAGGCTGTAAGGGCATAGCTAGGCATTGCGAGAAGCTGTAAGGGCTATGCCCTTACTAGGGCATAGGCTAAAACTAGGTTAAAAAAAGTACCTACTAAGCTAGGTAAAACTAGGAATTGAGTGGCTGGTATTGAAGTGGCATTGATACACATACAAGTTTTATACCTTTTGCCTTAGAATCGAAGCCTGTATAGCTGCTGAAAATGAGTCAGTAATCCTTCATTTGCTGTAGTTTTCACTGTTATTTTGAGTTTTTTTCGAGCAGGAATATGAGTTGTTGTCAGGAATATCATTGGTTTTTTTTTATATGTGAATGTGGGAATTGATTCAATTTAAGCCTTCCCTCCGTTTTTGTCTGCTCGTAACAAACAAAATCTGTATTACCAGCATTATGTACCACACACAAACACACACACCAAACCACCCACACCACATCACACACACATACACACCCACCCATCACCACACACCACACACCACACCACACACACACACACACACACCCACACACACCACACACACACCACACAAAACAACACACACACACCACACCACACCACACACACCAACACACACACACAACCCAACCCACACACACCCACCAACACACACCCACACACACACACCAACACACACCACACCCACCACCACACACACCCACACACACACAAACCCACCCACACCACTTCTTCACACACACCACACACACACAACACAAACAACACACAACACAAACACACACACCACAACGCAGACCACCACCACAACACGACACAACAACACAACAACACACAACAGAACCAACCACACACACAACACACACACACAACACACACACACACACACACACACAACAACAGCACACACCATTCACACACACAGACACATCAACACCCACCACACCACACACACACACAAACACACACACAACACACACAACACACACACACACACACACACACACACACACACACACACACACACACACACACACACACACACACACACACACACTGAGCCTAACTAATGACTCCCATTCGTCTAGCTGTCTCCATGGACGCTTTCAACTTATTCGGAAATTTACTGGAAAATCTTACGTTCCTGTTTTGTTCATGTTTTTCTAATTACGAGAATTCAACCTGTATAGTGTGCGTGTGTGTGTGTGTGTGTGCATGTGTGTGTGTATGTGTGTGTGTGTGTGTGTGTGTGTTGTGTGTGTGTGTGTGTGTGTGTGTGCGTGTGCGTAAGTGTGTGTTTCCTAAATCCATTGTCGAGAGTAAGCATGAAAAAGGTTCGGGTTTGTCAGAGGGAAAGGAATTGAGTATGACAAGAAACGAACGTGAAGGAGATGAATGGAGGAGGAGGAGGAATACATAGGAATACATAGAAATAACAGACACCAGGAGACCTATTGGACCATAACTAGGGTATCTGCTGTACTACATACTACTAACTATCAACTACATGTAAGAGGAACAGTTGGAAAATGATACCATGTCCCTAAAGAAGATAGGAACATGGAAGTTTCGTAGTGAAGAATGATAGGATATGAAATATACTAACTACAACTATCACTATCACTAATCGATCCGGGGGACTATAATATGAATTAGCAGGGCACTATCAATACCCATTTACTTTACAGTGTGCGTCAAGTCTGTTTTTAAATGTAGTTATTGTGCTGGCTTCGACAAAATTTGCTGTTAACTTGTTCCATCGATCAACAACTCTAAACATTGAAAATAATTTTTACGGAGATCTGTGATGCAACGTTGACGTTTTAGTTTTAAATCGTTATTTCTTGTTGTCACTTGAGTTGAAAGCTCGAATAGGTTCTCTTGATTTAATGACATCAAATCTTTTAGGATCTTAAGGTTTCTATCAAGTCCCCACGGATTTACGATCTTTAAGGATAACTATTAAGTTTCCGCAGTCTCTCTTCATAAGAGAATTTCGCGAGATGGAATTTGTTTTGGTTGCTCTTCTTTGCACTGATTCAAATTTGGCTTGGTCTTTTACGAAACAGGCGACCAGAATTGATAATTGAAGCAATATTTCTCAAATAGTTTAACAATCACGATGTTAGACTAATTGGGCGATAATTACTTGCGAGGCTTTACTCCTTTCTTAATATCGGGGTAATTAGCAATTGTCCACATACTAGGAACATTTTGTCCATTAGCGATTTGTTGAAAATAATCTTTAATGGGAACCAAGTTACATGACATTTGCGAGAAATTTGACGTTTAAGTCGCATTTCTCACGTATTTTTCTGGGCCCAATTTGGTGTCTCTGCAAATTTCGAT
>JACEEZ010018615.1:63650-76150 GCA_016584305.1 Chionoecetes opilio | reverse complement strand
CCAGCTTGCAACTCACAACACACAACATTGCTATCGCCAGAATTTAACACCCTAGTGCCACATTTAGTCTTCCACGATCGATTCATACACACCTTGCATCACTATTATTACGTAAACACCAATTGTTACGTTGTAGGAACTGTAACAAGGCTGTATTTGCCTTCTAAACAGAAGATGAATGTCTGTCAAAGGCCAACAGCAGCTCACTAAGGCAGGGTCAGACCATGCCTTAGTTTCAGCGCTTTAGCGGTGCCAATAAGGCGGCTTCCTCGACTGAGCATAGGCGGTAGGAGCAGTTTGCCTTAATCACAGGCCCCCCAGTGGATACGGCGCCCTAGCTTGCTCTCAGCATCCGCCCCCTGGAGTACCACAAGTCGTCAGCAAAGCGTCTTGGTAGGACACCACACACCACAGGGACCCCACCCCTGTCCCTAACCTTACCTACAGCTTCCTTGAACCGCCGTAGCAATATACCTGGAGCTCTCATGTTCCATTGAAAAAAGAAATTCAAAGCAGGACCTGTTGCCCCCGCCCAGAGTGTAGCGCATGTAGCCACCAGAGGGATCTTTGAATGCCTTAAGGTAGCAATCGTGGAATCTTATTTTTTGTTTTTTGCCATTTTAACGCAAAACTATTAGTCCTAGAGAAAACATTAATAGCGAAACAGATGTTAAGAGTGAGGTGTTCTAACTATCATTGTGATCAGTATCTCAAATTACATTACGTATATATTTCGAAAAAGATATAAATCATTATGAAACATCTAGTTAAATGTAATTTTTTAGATTAATTACAACCCGATTTCCTTTTGTTGTAGCTCAAATGAAAGGCCTTGATCAACTTTGAATGTATTACTTTATACATGCTTTACGAACTAGCTACAATAGTTTTTGAGTTAAGGAAAACGTGTTTTTCCAAAAAGAAAACTCTTAGGGGCTGCCCTACCGATTTTCGGGAAAATACTTTTCTTTGTTTTCTTCTTTTTTTTACGTTGGAGCCTGTAGCGCCTGTAGGCTATTTATTCTTTAAGGGTTCAGGTGGCTGGCCCTGCACTTTCTTGGGGGTCGTGAAGGTTGGCCCTCGCCCGTTGGTGGCGCAGGCTGGATTCTTATAGTGACACCTGTGATCTATAGGTGAAGATCCCATTTTCTGTGATGTTCGGATCCTCTGTCAGGCTCATCCTGCCACCTGGTGCTCCTTCCGCCGCACTTGTAGTCGCAGTCGGAAGAACATATATGCTACATGCGGGTTTCTTCGGCCACTCGACGATGGACTTGACAGTTGCTCCTTGGTGGGACTTGAATTCGGGACCTTCTGCTCCCCTACCCGGCTCTTGTCAACCACATTAAAGAAGGACAAAAGAATTGCCCCCGGCAGGGTTTGAACTCGGGACATCGAGCTCACCTCTCCAAGACGCTAACCATTCTGCCACCGCCTCCCCCGTAGCTAAAAGTTATCCTGGATCTCTCATGTTCAATTGAAGAAAAAATTCATAGAAGGATCCATTGCGTTCGCCCAGAGCGTAGCGCAGGTAACCACCGGTGGGATCTTTGAATGCCTTATGGTAGCAACCGTTGAATCTATTATTTTTGTTCTTGCCATTTTTACGGGCAACTATTCGTCCTAGAAAAAAGTTAATAGGGAAACAAGTGCTGTTAAGTTTGAGATGTTCTACCTAATGTTACGATAGATACATATACAGGGAGGTCCCGAAGATACGAGCAGTTAGGTTCCACCTGGCATACTCGTAAAGCGAAATCTCGTATAACGAAACACATAACTAATGGTAAAATATAGGTTTGGTTCCAGGACCCCATCAATTAAAAAAAAAAAAAAAAGGACATGTTTTTCAAGCTAAAATAAACTACAGGTTGAAGTTCCCAAACTCGGCAACCTCGGGACCAGCGCCGAGCCGAGTAATGGAATTTTCCGACTTTAAGAACGTAGATATATTAAGGGGAAAAAAAGCATGCAAATCACATGAAAAAAATTAAGGTAGTTAGATAATCCCTCCCTACCCCGAAACTAGGTCACTGAGTCCATTATAATGTGGTGAGGGTGACGAAATTATTCTAAAAAGAGGATTGTATACTTCAATATGTAGGAAAAAAGCTATATTTCACCGATAAGAAACCAAGCGGCCTAGTGTGGTGGCACCCAGTCGGCCTAGTGTGGTGGCACCCAGCGGCCTAGTGTGGTGGCACCCAGCAGCCGACCCGGCAACTACGCGCCGGGTTTTGGGTGTTCTGTTGTGTTTTGGAAAATCTGGAACCATAGCCAAGTTTTGGGTGTTGCCGAGTCTTGGGATGCCGAGTTTGGGAACTTCAACCTGTATAGCAAACACAACAAACACACAGTGTCTATATTACCCACACTGTACTACCTATTCTGTAGAAAAAGCATTCTGAAAGAGAAAATAGCACACAAAATAACAACTGCACATTAATTAAACATAAAACATGCATAACAAGCAAAAAAGACGTTGTAATGTAGGGGACGCTGCGTGATACAAGAGAAGGTAGTGTAGCGGTCCTAAGGTTGGGGCCCCACACCTGCTAGTTACCCCTAAAGGTCAGGCCGCGCCATATGCTTAATTACCCTTCAGATCACGGCTTGCTAGGGGTGACCTCACTGGGGTCAACCAAATTCCCCTTTGTCCAGCCCAGGAGTGGTAGGGCGCGCATTTTGAACTTGATAATTTTACTCACCCCAGTTTGAATGTCGTAGCATTGGATTTTTGATCTCGTATATTGATAATAGACCCTAATTTACACCTCTCGTATCATCAGATTCTCGTATACTGAATGCTCGTATAATGGGACCTCCCTGTATCAAAAAAACTTTATATATTTTGAGGAAAAAAAAAGTTACCTAACATAGATAACAGTGAAGTCGCCACCTACAGTGAAGTCGCCAGGCGCCAAATATTACAAATTATAGCATTACTACTGATTTTTATGTGCCACTGAAGATGTTACACAGTAGTTTATATCATGGCTGTATAATCTACCCTGTTTCAGCATTGTTTTATGCTTTGTATCTGCAAGTATAACTGTTGCGCATTTTGCTTCTCACGTTTTTCTTCGCGCGATGACACAGTAAACAAGTAGCCTTTCGGGCGACAGGACACAGACTTGCCAGATCTTTCAAACTTGAATAGAACTTATTTTCACGTTGGCAGAGGAATTTTTATATATCCAAGCATCTTCCGCAGCTAATATATCATATAGAGACTTGTTTTACTTTACCTCTAATTTCCCTGAATTCCCTAGAGTGGCGACTCAACTGTTGGGTTAAAATACTAGCTGGCGACTTTACTGTAGTAGGTATAGTGAGGTCGCCACTCGGTTATATTTTTGTAATTTGTTCATTTATAGCCCTAATATGACACAGATGAAGACACAAAATGACACAGACTTTCCAGATAGCCCCTTCTAACTTTCCTGAAATCATGGATGTAGAAATGTAAGTATTAACGCCACCACACATCTGTAAATAACAAAGAAACGTAGAACTGGCGACTTCACTGTTATCTACGGTACCATCTTATTACAAAACTTTTAAATATCATTTTCTCTATCAATTACAACTTGATTTCCTTTTGCTGTAGCTCAAATGAAAGGCCTTGATCTAGGGGTACTCTTACCCTACTCTTGGTGGTATCCTCAGTGGCGCCGCCAGGATATTTTGACTTGGTGGCGAACGTTGGACACAAATCTACAGTACCCTCCCGAGTTTCCCGATCCTCGAGTTTCGCGCAAGTCCTAAATTTTTACCATCCCGACTTTCGCGCTGCTTCGTACACGTACGGGACACGTCTTCCTACCGTTGGCGTCACGCGTGCTGCCTTAAACCAGGGTTGCCAGGTGGCCAATTTTTCGGCCAAATTCATGAAATTTGGCCGTGAACAGTTTTGTTTGGCCGTATAAAATAGGGACTTTAATAATTTGAAGGCTTTGTGCTGGCGGACCGCTCCAGAGTAAGGAAATGAAATGTCAATGATTTTCAGTCTTTTTCTTGTTTAGAGTTTCCAATAAAGTTTATATCCCATTTTTGTTGTCTGTACAGGAGCATTCTTCCCTTACCGTATTGTATGGCTTATAAGACGCACTTTTTCCCCTAATACATACCCTGAAAAATACTCTTGCATCTTCCAAGACGAATGTTGTAGTACTTCCTCAGTACTCACCTGCTCCTATCTTCCTTTTCATTCCATCTCTGTACATTTTGGTTTCTAGGCATCCCACAAATATTTTGAAGATACAAAATTTTACGGATAGATTTTCATGTGTATTTTAACAAACTGCTAATTGTTTTTCGGCAATATGTTTTTATCGGTTGGGGCGGAGGGGGTAATCACTAAACCAAACCACGCGTGTAACCTCCTAAGCCACTGTATAGGGTAGGGTCCCCCCTTAAAGAAATGACAAATTAAATATAGTGGTTATGCCTAAAAACATATCGGATTATTAAACTTCAAAATAAATCAAAATGTTTCAGAAGAAAATAAATTGCAGGATCCTGAGAAGCCAAACAACACCCATTTCTCCCCTCTCCTTACATCCTTTCTTCCTTTTTATCTCCCTTGTCCATCTTTCCTCCCTCCCTTTATAAGTTCCTCTTATCTTAACTTTATTCTGTACATCAGTGAGCTGTCTGCAGGTTTTTTCCTCCCCCATCAGCAGCCTGCAGCCTTCATTCCATCACTCACTACCCAAGACTGATATTTTCAATCCTTCCATGAAATCAGCCATACCACATAAGAGGAAGTAATGCACTGCCATTTGAATAAAACATTTATTCATCATGTATGAAGTCAATAATATTATGTGATGGGTTGATGCCTACCTAGCAAATACATGGTAAAAAATAATATTGTACAAAAGGGTTTGTACTGGACATAAGGGGGGCGCAAGGTCACCCGCACCAGCAGGCTCAATGCAGGCCCCTTCACTGCCAAGTGCAAAATATATTCAGCCTCCACAGCCTATAGAGCCATCTGGTCCAAAATAAAAATAGCCATCTACAATAGTAAAGATAGCAAATAAAAACTTTCGGCTTTCACCTAAACACTCGCTTCACTGAGTAACCTACAAGATCTACAATGACACCAACACTTCCATCCTATTCTTAACTCTTAGCGTAAAACATGAGTGAAATGCTCATCGTAGAGAAATTGAGTATATGGAAATTAAATAGTTCATTAAGTCAAATTACAGCTAACACTTGGCTAAGCCAATATGTCCAGTATATTACACTAAAAAAATTATACTAAAAGCATAATGAAACCTTAATTACATGGCGTGATCCTACACATTTCAATTTCATTGCTATGTACTAATTACATAGATTAGAAGATGCTTCTCAAGTATGAAAGTGCTACTTTTCCCTCAACATCCACCATACAAATGGAAGCAGCAATAAGAATGGCATCTCCCAGTAACCAGTGCTAACTGTTACTGTTTTGTCATATTTCACTGCAACAATCAGTGACATCAAATAGTAATAATAAAATTTGAGGATATCGTCAGTTTTTCCACCAACATATTCCCCTCAAATGACCAGCCAGTCACCTTGTTCACGGGGCCCAAACATCCATCACTTCAACCTAGAGATCTAGAAAGGCCTTCCTTCAAAGCTCCATGGAATATCTAACCTTCAGGGAATTGTCAACTCATTCTTTGTAGCAGATCTAGTAACGGGGTCGCTTCATGTCAGCAGCTCCCGGTCCACCTCCCTGCTGCCCACTGCCTGCTGTCATGGCATCCCTTTTGATGCCTCCCTGCTGGAACTGCTGATTTGCTTGCATATTAACCCTCTTCAAACCTCCTTGCAGTATTTGGCCAATTGATATTCCCATGTTCCTGTTCATGCCTCCCTGTGGAAACGGCTGTCCTCCCCCTCCTCCTCCTTGCATGTTACCCCTTTTCATGCCCCCCTGCTGAAACTGTCCACCCCCCATACCCATGCCTCCCTGCTGAAACTGTCCACCCCCCATACCCATCTTCATGCCTCCCTGCTGAAACTGCCCACCTCCTGGCATATTGTCTCTTTTCATCCCTCCCTGCTGAAACTGTGGCCCTCCTGCTGGCATGTCTTTCTTAGGCCCTCCCTGCTGGGGCTGTTCCCCTCCTGCTGGCATGTTGTCCCTTTTCATGCCTCCCTGCTGCAATTGTTGTCCTCCTGCTGGCATATTCTTATTACCTCCCTGCTGGAGCTCTTGCCCTCCTGCTGGCAAATTATCCTTCTTCATCCCTCCCTGCTGGGGCTGTGGCCCTCCTGCTGGCATGTTGTCCCTTTTCATCCCTCCCTGCTGGAGTTGTGGCCCTCCTGCTGGCATATTATCTCTTTTCATCCCTCCCTGCTGGAACTGTGGCCCTCCTGGCATATTGTCCCTTTTCATGCCTCCCTGCTGGAACGGCTGCCCTCCTCCTGCTGGCATATTATCTCTTTTCATCCCTCCTTGCTGAAATTGTGGCCCTCCTGGCATATTGTCCCTTTTCATGCCTCCCTGTGAGAACGGCTGCCCTCCTCCTGCTGGCAAATTGTCCTTCAAGGCTGCTGCTTGATCAGGGGTCAGCTGGAACAGTGGCCCACTTCCTGGAGCCGAGTCTTCCCTCTTGATGCCTCCCTGCTGGAAAGCACCAAGAAGCCCTGCGCCAGAGTTAGCGCCAGCGTTAGCACCAAGAAGCCCAGGGCCAGGGTTAGGACCAGGGCCAGGTTTAAGACCAGGGCCAGGGTTAGGACCAGGGCCACGGTTAGGACCTGGCCCAGCCCCAGGAGAGACCACACCACCGCCACCGCCACCGCCACCGCCACTGCTACCACCACCGCCACCGCCACTGCTACCGCCACCGCCACTGCCCACACCGCCCACACCGCCAATCCGCCACCGCCACCACCACCGCCGCCACCACCACCACCGCCACCACCGCCACCACCACCAGGGGACGGAGAGGCATTGCCGGCACCTCTGTTGGGCATATTCATAGAGCCTTTGTACCGTTCATCTGGGTGGGCCTGATGGGGATAGCGATCCTCCTGCATCCTCTGATAGCGGTCATCGTCGTACCGGTCGTCCCGCCTCTTGTCATAGTCGCTATAACGATCGTCCCCGCGCTGGCCCTGGTAGCGGTCCTATAATGCCACAACAATAACCATTTGTTTACTCCACCTGGCATTATAATTTCTTTGCTGAGTATAAGTCATGAATTGCTAATGGCTTGCAGAGTAATATTTCATTCAAAGTGTTCTGGATCCTGTACAATAAGCTTCCTTTAGGTTGAGACATTGCCTCTATTTCATTACCATGCATAAGCAGTCACTATGTTCTATAGCGTCAGGTTTCTGAACACCTATACCTCGTTTAACACAACCTCGCTTTACGGTAATTAAGTTACGCGAAAATTAAAATATATCGTACGAAAATTTGTTTGTAACGAGTGAAACTTTCAAAGCGACGAACAAAATTGCTCTTACATTTCAAGGAATCAAGGGTAACGGAGGATTTGTTTAAATTTTTCACTTAACGCACAATTTTCCAGGGAACGTGATTGATGCGTTGAGCGAGGTACAGGTGTATGCAACTTTTCTTATGTCAATTTCCTTCTATTGTCCTTCAAGATCCCTAGAGAAGCCATTCCTGACATTCCTGCACCAGCATCATGTAAAAAGGGCAGAACACTTGTATGTCTTGTTCATTCCAAACTGAACCAAGCTGACGGCATTCATTGGCTTACTTATCAATTAACTTTCTATTTCTCATAACAGACTTCATTATTGATACTATTATTACCCTTGTGCTTTTAATAAATATATTAAAGCACCTTTATTACAAAATATATACAAAATATTGTAATCAGAAAACTTCACGCCATTGTGAGCTATCAGCGTTTTTTTTTGTTTTTTTTTTGGGGGGGGGCCTTATACCCTCGCCTCACCTCTTGCCCTCAGCTTGCTTCAGGGTGGAATGAACAGAGTATTGCTACCACAGATCACTCAATGTATTGGGCCTGACAACACAACAGCATGCACGTGAGAAAAAGAGCAAAGCTTATACTCACAGATCCTCCATAGCCAGCCTGGCTTGAATATCCGCTGCTGCTCTGCTGGTTGCCATAGCCACTGCTTTGGCTTCCATATCCACTTCCCTGGGTTCCATAGCCACTGCTTTGGGTTTGGCTGCTATAGCTGCTGTTGACTCCCTGGCTGCTGTATCCCCCAGCCAAGGAGCTGTAGCCAGTGCTGAGACTGCTGCTGCTTGATCCACGCATGTAGATGCTGCGTCCCATCTGCATAGCCTCCTGCTCCCGGGCAGCTAGTTCTGTGGGAAGGGAAGGGATGTCTGGGCTAGAGCTTCACCTAAATGATAAGCTAATAAGTGATAAAAACATGATATAGATGAATAGACTAAAATCGATTTACACCCAAGTACCTGCATTCACAATTCATTCACATATCTCACCATAATTTCAAACTTAGTTTAGTTTGCTCAGATTTTTTTTTTTTTTTTTCTTATGGCATATTATAAAAAAATTGCAGTTAACTTATCCTGCCTGCTTCCTTATATTACTAAGACATTACCAATGCATTCTCCCCTATGGACTAGAAAGCAAAACATTGATTATGATGCAGCGATAGGCATCCAAGACCCACCCTGACGCAGCTTCTCAGTCTCGTGTTCATGCTTGACAATAGTGAGCCGTGTCTCTAGCTGCTCGACCTCTGCTGTAAGGTCAGACTCAAGAAGCAACTTCTTTTCCTTGTACATCTCATACAGCCGCTTCCAACGAATGCCATACTCGTACTCAAAGCTACTCCTGTCAGCAAACCTGTTGAGGGGCAAAGGATAGATGGATGAGTCTGCAATATCATGGAAATAAATGAGGCATCCACTGGAACAAGGGGGAACAGACCACCCGGCCCGAAACCCATTTTTCTAACGGGGCTCAAAATTCAGGCTTTCCTCTTCACTATGGTATAGGACAGATCCCCCTGGCTCCACTACAAGGTTCATATTCCCACAAAATAATTTACTTTTTGTGCCGCGAGGCGACGAGCTGGCCCGACTCAGATCCTGGTATAGAAAGGGGGTGGTGTCCCGTCAGTGAGCAAGGCATCGGTCAGCCAATCACGAGCTCTCGCGCTGGGCCAGCTCGACCAATGAGAGCACACGGTGGGTCCGGCACGAGTGAATTTTTTTCTGTAGATGCAACTACTACGAGATCACACTCCACCCTGCAGAACAAATATTCCATCTCCTTGCCCAGCGGCCATGTTTGTTTACAAACGTATTTTTTTTATCTCCGACGAACGGGTTGTTAACGTTTCCTCCCTGGATTACTACTATTATTCTACAGAGTTACAGTGTTGTGCTATTGTGACAGACTACAGCAATGGTGCAGGTAATAATGGTTATAATAGTGTAGCTGGCCCTCTATTATTACTCTGAGCTCGTTTTATGGCGGTCGTGCACGCCGCCGACTACAGCTGCATAGTAGCAGTGATGAGTGATGCTGATGACCCTACTTATGTGCCTGATTGACCTCATGTTCGTTGTGATAATAGTGGTGTTAGTGGTGGTGTGGATGGCCAAGTGTCTAGTGATGGCAGTGTAATGCGTGGTGGTGGTGCTGGCGGTGTTAGGCGGGCCCTGCATGGCCATCCACGTAATGTTGGGGGAGGTGATGACGATGGTGGTGATGATGGCTCTAGTATTGGTGGTGAAAGACGTAGGAGTGGTGATGATGGTGCGCAGGGTGGTCAATCAAAACCAATCAAGTTCAATTAAATTTAAATTTTCATTTTAATCTTAATTTTATTCAAAAATTAATCAAACCCTGACCTGAGGTGACCTCAAAGAGGACGTCTACATAATTACACTATTATACTGTAAACAAATGCATTATTATAGCCATTTATGTGCCACAAAATGACGTCAAACTTTGGTCAAGTTCTTAACTATGACGATTTTTTTATTAATGTGAGCGTCATTATATTTTGTATGCAAATATTAAAAAAAAAAAATTCAGATTCTTCTTGTACACACACTATACTTTAAGTGTAAAAAAAATAATGCTCTAGCTCAAAAATTAAGAAAGTTATGGTTGTTTAAACTTTGCCAAACTTTGATCGCATTTTGTATTTTGGTCTGTTCAGCCCTTGTTCCAGTGCACGCCTCAATGTTGTTATGGGTAAGGATGCAATGACAATTATGAGGTAAGACTGTTGTCCAAACAAAACAATGTATAATAAATGCACATGAATGGCCACAGAGGTGGGGGAAAGGAGGTACATGAATCAAGGCCAATGTCATGAGAAGCAGACACAATATTGGATGAAAGAGAAAGACATGAAAATATCATACCACATACCAATGACACCATCACAAATCACTACATAATATACACACCTAAACAGGCATGTCCTATACAACCTCATCTTTCCTTTGCTATAAAAAATTGTATGTTGTCGAGCCATACAATCACGAAATGTAACTGAATATACCAAATTAGTTAGTTGACAAGAATACTAAACAGGTCATATCTATAAAATATTGCTTATAGTCACTAAAAATAGTCTAATGGTACCCAAATTACATGGAAATTACGTTCTGGGTCTCAAGGGGTTAAGGCAAAACACACACACACACATTCCCTTGATAATGCAGAACCACAACTCACTTGCCTACCAACACTGCCCTGAATGAAACTCACCTTGGTCCCTCCTTCCGCTCCTGCTTGTACAGCTCATTCTTATGCATGGAGGTCTCTGGGTTACCTTCCTCCTCATCTCTGGCCTCAAGAGGTTCCACAACGACAGGCCGCAGGGCACTAGAAAGCAGGAATGATACGAAGACTTTAGACATTGACGAAAACTGGCGGGAAGACGACGTTTGGGGTCCAACAAGCAGCAGGCACTTTCCAGGTCCGAATGCAGTGCTGAGCGAGACAGCAGCTCCACAGCACGACCCACCGTGACGAGGCAGCCACGACGGCAAGCACGTGTACGAGCATGAAGTGACACCCCAAAACAGAGTACCCATAACACCCCACCAGTGATCAGCCAAGTAACTCTCATCTCCCCTGACCGCCCTCCTCTAAAAGCCTTAATACAAATGGACCCCAAAAGTGCACGAGGGACGAGGTGATGATTGTAAAAACGAGAAGGAAGATGAAGAAAAATACACCTACAGTGATTAAAAGAGTCCCCAGTAAACTCCCTTCCTTCTACTCCCTCCACAAAAGCGATGGAAAAGTACAATCCTCACGATAGGTTTCTTGATGCTGAAATTGCCACCCACCATTATCAACTTTTTTTTTCCCTTAACAAGCAACGTCTGAAGAGCACCCATTAAAAATAAATCCACTTAGAAAAAAAAAGCCATACACTGAGCCGTAAGTCTTGCAGAAGTTCAACGCACAAGCATGTTCACTGGTAGCGTACCTGGAATAAAGCCTTACCCATATAACAATTAGCCTCCCTACCACAAGTTACCTTTAGAACTTGTAACCTGTAGTAACATCCTTCATGAAAAAAAAGACAACTAGAGATCAATCACAGATTGGCTTTAGTATTCTTTCCATATGTAAGAACTTGGTCATTAGTTACAATGCCTGAACAGTGCTAAATGCAACTTCAACTAGTAATAACACTTGAGAGTTAATGAGTCACTTTTTTTCATGAAGACTTAACTCTAGGCTTATTTTATAGAAGAATTTAATTAAAGGCGGCGTCACATTAGCACTTTTTCCGTCGTTTTTTCAGCCACTTTCTAAAAACTAACAATTTTCTGACTGCAAGCCGTCACACACACAATCGTTCGCCTGCACTACCAGTCAGCTGTTCCTTCGACTGTAAACAAACATGGCTCCGACGCCAGGGCAAGCTATCGCTGGTATACACTTAATTATGTGTATTATCAATAGTAGACCTAATATCGACCTAGATATAATAATACCTAGATAAGACCTAGAATATCAAGGCCTTCTTGGTGTACAATTCTGATCTGTGGTCCCAGAGACAAGGGTGGCCTCGTATGCATTCAATGAGAAATTCTTCTGAGCTAAGTGTCCACAGCATTTCGTCTATAATCTTAAGTTGAAATCTTGAAGAGTGAGAAACAAATTCTGAGTGTGTCTTGAAAAAGAAACACAACAATCGAGTCATGCGAGAGACTGTTGGCTGTTATATAGAACCGGCTTTTAAATGTATCTACATGTACAACAGTCACTTGAATATTTTTAATACTTTCAAATGTATTGAATTATAATTTGCAAAAAATTACTGATTTATATCGAATATTAAAAAGAAGTAATCACTATGGATTTTGATTTGACAATGAAAGTCGTCTTTAACTTTCCATATGAAGACGATCATGATCGTCTGACTCAGACTGACTGATTCAGACGGAAAAACTAGACAGAACGAGAAAAAACCAACGGAAATCGTAAAACTACATGGAAATAGTGGCTAGTGTGACGCCGCCTTAAAGCATAACC
>JACEEZ010018615.1:48650-58650 GCA_016584305.1 Chionoecetes opilio | reverse complement strand
ATATTTTGCTTCAACTCGTTGTAATTCCATTAGTTTTGTTCGCGTTAAATTTTCAATCAGTTTTAAAATTGCCACACTTTTTCCGATTATTTTGGTATGTAACATGTACCGATAAAAAAAAAGATAAAAAAAGTGGTCAAAATGGCCAAGAAAGTAAAACTGCTGCAAACTTGCGCCATGACACGCCAACAGGAGAGATGACTCAGCTGCTAAAAAACAGGTCAAGGCACCAGCTTGCAGTAGTTTTACTTTCTTGGTCATTTTGACCACTTACTTTTTTCTTATCAGGATATGTTACATACCAAAATATTCAGAAAAAAAAGTGTCCCAATTTTTAAACAGATTGAAAATTCAATGGGAGTAAATTTAAGAGTGTTACAGCGAGTTGAAGCAAAACAAAACAAAAAAAAACAAAAAAAAAAAAAAAACAGAAAAAGTTTATACACTTTTATTTTCCTTCAATTATGTTAGTATAGGTGTATAGGTGTAGTCTTACTGTAATAAATTCACGCACATGATATGCGTCAATGTATGATGAACACGATGGTAGGCTCAGTTTTCCTAAATATCATCTGGTAGCTTGGTAGTATCGGGTAAAAGTACATTTCAATGCACTGAAAACCTGAAAATCCGCCTGCTCTTGTGACGTCAACTGAAGACCCAGGCCAGGATCCTCAGAGGCCACGACCAAGCCCAAGGTGTCTAAGTGTTCACCAGCACGGCTGTGGAGGCGCTACAAAGGACCTTCAACTCAAGACTCCTTTATCTATGATGCCTATGACTCCAGTTCTGACTCTCTCTCTTTTACTTATATATCTTTATAAAAAATTCATTAGAAATATGCTTATATACTTCTTTCTTTTTTATCCATTGAAAGCACTGTCATCATCATCTATAAAACACTGACACACATAATGTTCCTCATCTATTGATATTTTGTAATGTAATGTAATGAAAAAAAAAATAGCCGACTTTCTCGACACTTTCTACCAGTGTGATATTTCTAACAAGATCCTGCCTTCACTAATAGAATCATAATGTATGAGATGTAATGAAATTTGCAGAGAACTTGAAACTGAAACATATCCTGAAAAAAAGGTCAAACAAATTATTAGCTGTGAAATAGTCAATTTTAACATACTCTACTATCTATTTTATATACAATTTGGATATATCAGGAGTCTGAGTTGGTACATTTTTACTAACTCAGACTCCACAACTCCATCACCACAAAGAATTGCTTCCGCCTCCGCCTCCACCGTCCTGCCAACCACACCAAGTGGACACCCGTTAATTCTGCCTCTGGACTCCTCATAAAGTGCTGCTCAGGCATAACAGGAGACCAAAGTGTGTAAAAAGGGATGTCACTTCAAAATCCCATTCCATGGCCAGACGATGCAACATCCCCATCATGTAGATACTATTAATAACAATAACAACTTTACTGACTTATAATAATAATAATAATAATAATAATAATAATAATAATAATAATAATAATAATAATAATAATAATAATAATATAGTACAGTCGAACCTTAACATTCGCGTTTTTATCTCTCATGGTTTTTTATAATTCACTGGGAGGGCCAGAAGTTCCTTTTAAAAGAAAATAGATATGATAATTCACAGTTAACCTCTTGAGACCCAGAGCGTAATTTCCATTGTAATTTGGCTACCATCAGACAATTTTTAGTGAATATAAGCAATATTTTATAGATATGATCTGTTTAGTATCCTTGTCGACTAACTAATGGGGTATATTCAGTTACTTTTCATAATTTTATAGCTCGACAACATACTATTTTTTATAGCAAAGGAAAGATCTGGGCGAGAAAGAGTTAATACCGTCAATCCCGAACAACACCCTTCCCGCGCCCTCCCACCACCACTCCGCCTCAGTCTCCCAGTAATCACCATAATGTCCGCAGCTCAAGCGCGTTTCACTTCACTGTATTGATGATATTACGCCGTACTTTCCTAATTTCAACCGTTCTTATAGCTTTTTTGTCATTTATACTCTTCTCAAAGATGCAGAAAGGCTGTGTCTTTAGTTACGTAAGGAAATAAGGTCCAGGACTAGTTTTACAAAGGGGGTAGCAATTTTTAACAGATTTTTAGCTTTCCCTTAACCACCTCTGCTAACTAACCCCTGCGAATGTTAAGGTTCAACAGTAAGACTAATACTAATAATGATAATAATAATAATTAGTTATATTAGTAATAGTAACAATAATAATAATAAAAAAATAATAATATGCCAACTATACATAAAACTCCTTTTCAATCTTATTCTATTACACATTAACAATGGGATAAGTGCCAAAGGAGTGGTAGAATTAAATTGAATTAATGCTAAAAGGGGAAAATGTGCCAGACATTAGAGGTCATATGGCACTATGGCCAAGCATAATAAAGGGGAGGGGTTGTAGGGATAGAGTGAAACGGTGAGGGAAGGGGAAAGGAAGGGAAGGGGAAAGGAAGGGAACGTTACAGCAGGAGAGTTAGATCAGATGAAGGACATGTAATTGTTGGGGAAGGAGATCATAAATTGGGAAGTGGGACAGGGGAGTGAGTAAGGAAAGTTTCTTAGAGGCAGATCACTTGGGGCTTATAACAAGAAATCAGGAGACAAAGGTCTTGTCTGTGGGAGCAGAAGCCGTGAATGTTCCAATGAAGAACAGACAGCGTGTAGAGGTTAGCGGGTGATGATAGTTGAAATGGTAGCGTCCGGAGTAGAGGGGTTAGCAGGATCAGGGATATCAGGGGGGCATCAAGTGTAGTAGGTGAAGTACACGTAGTAGGGTCAGGGGGGCGAGGGGTCAGGGTGGGGATCAAGTGTAGTAGGTGAAGTACAAGTAGTAGGGTCAGGGGGGCGAGGGGTCAGGGATGGGGATCAAGTGTAGTAGGTGAAGTACACGTAGCAGGGTCAGGGGGGCGAGGGGTCTGGGGTGGGTATCGTTGAGACAAAAGGGAGTCACGTGTACAGCCAGGAGGGAGGGGGAAGTCAAGAAGACTTAACAGCGGGACGGTCAGAGGAAGTAGAAGATCGGGGAGAGGACATAGGGTGATCAGAGGGAAGGGGGAAAGGGTGGAGTGGGGAGAATGGAGGAGGCAGGGAAGAGGAGGAGGCAGGGAAGAGGAGGAGCAGGGGGGAAGCTGGGAGGCAGGAGGAGGAAGAGGGGTAGGCAGAAGGTGGGAGGGAGGAGGATGTATCTCGGCTGAGACTTTGAGGGTTGAGAAAGAAGGTGGGGATGATGAGGCAGTTTGTGAAGAGGGCAGATGGGTCATGTCTTGAGGCTAAGTGAGGTACTCCTCGATCATAGCCATGAAGGAGTGGAAGAGAGCAGATACAGTGCCAATATATAAAAATAGGAAGAAGGCTTAACCATTAAATTAAAGACCAGTGTCATTGACTACCACAATATGCAAGATATGTGAGAAAACAATAAAAAAAACAATGGACGGAATATTTGGGAAGTAAAAGTATAATAACAGACCGTCAGTATGGTTTTAGGAAAAGGAGATCATGTGTGACCAACTTAATAAGCTTCTACTCAAGAGTAATTATTGATACAACACAGTTAAGAGAATGATGGGTAGATTGTGTATATCTAGATCTAAAAAAAGGCATTTGATAAGGTTCCCCACGAGAGGCTACTTTGGAAAATAAAAAATATAGGAGGAATCAGAGATGATAAAAACTTGGATGGAAAGTTATTTAAAGTAATCGTCCAGACCAATTTTTTCTTTGCATAATTATGTTGAATGTTCATTTAAAATACCTAATCCACAAAAAATAATTCATTTCCACGCCTTATTTCCCTAAAAACATGACTTTTGTAAAAAGCGCGGGAAAAACAACAGCTTCATTCCAGCCGTGGCGCGAAACTTGCTGGTGACGTCAAGTTCGGAAGCTTCCCAGCCCTGCCTGATACAAATACACAGAGAATCAGAAATAAATATAGTACTTGAAGAATTTTGGGTGTTTCTGATATTTTTTTTGCGATGTGGCATATACTTGCATCCTTCATGGATACAGCAAGAAAGCTGTGCCTTTGCAGAGAGCTTAGCACCCATTTTCGACCTATTTGGCCATGATATGTGTGTGCAGCGCCTGGCAGTGGCGGGTGAGAGAAGCGCGGTGTGAAACACATTTGTCTTGTCGCGCTCCTCTCACCCGCCACTGCCAGGCGCTGCACACACATATCATGGCCAAATAGGTCAGAAATGGGTGCTAAGCTCTCTGCAAAGGCACAGCTTTCTTGCTGTATCCATGAAGGATGCAAGTATATGCCACATCGCAAAAAAAATATCAGAAACACCCAAAATTCTTCAAGTACTATATTTATTTCTGATTCTCTGTGTATTTGTATCAGGCAGGGCTGGGAAGCTTCCGAACTTGACATCGCCGAGCCATGGTGCGTTGTCTGCTGGTCGTCAGTTTTGTTTTGAGAGCTCGGGGAATTTACAGATTTTGAATGAGGATCATTTAAAAACGGGTGACTGGATGCAAAAAGTGACATATTGTTAGTATACTCGATCATGGCTATATTTTGACTGCATCAAATCAGGAATGATGAAATAGTCTGGACGATTACTTTAAGAGGAGGAGAAATGAGAACAGTAGTCAAGAATGAAAAATCTGAATGGAGAAAGGTATTTAGTGGGGTACCACAAGGATCAGTTTTGGCAACAATAATGTTCATGATTTATATCAATGACATGACTGATGAAATTCAAAGTTATGTGTTTGTTTGCAAATGATGCAAACTATTATGAGAAATAAAAAGCTATAAAGATCGTGCAACACTACAAAATGACCTGAACAAGATCTACGAATGAAGCAGATGATGGGAAATGGAATTTAATGTGAATAAGTGTCATGTGATGGAAATTGGAAAAAGCAGATATATATGGCCATATAAAATGGGAAATGGAAGTAATTACAAAGGTTCATGAAGAAAAAGACCTGAGAGTGATAGTACGAGAAAACCTATAACCAGAAAAACAGAAAATATTTGGAGATACGTACAGGATGTTCAAGAATATTAGAGTGGCATTTCATTACATGGACAAAAATATGATGAAAGATAATTACTACAATGATCCGACTATAAATGGAATATGCTGTCATTGTGAAAACAAGAAATAAAACCATATAAAAAGAAGCATGTGAAAAAGTTGGAGAGGATACAGAGAATGGCAACAAAGATGGTACCAGAGCTAGAAGAACTGATTTATGGGGAAAGGTTGAAGGAAATAAAGTTACCAACACTTGAGCAGAGACTTAGAGGAGGAGACTTAATAACAATTTCTAAACTGAAGAGAAAGAGGAGACTTAATAACAATTTCTAAACTGAAGAGAAAGAGGAGATTTAATAACAATTTCTAAACTGAAGAGAAAGAGGAGACTTAATAACAATTTCTAAACTGAAGAGAAAGAGGAGACTTAATAACAATTTCTAAACTGAAGAGAAAGAGGAGACTTAATAACAATTTCTAAACTGATACTAAGATGGAAGAAACAGACAATGAGAAACTCGGAAGCAAAGAGAAGGTACAGCTTCCCTCATAGAAATGTAGAAGTTTAGAATGGATTAAATGAGGTGATATCTGCAAAGAAAGTGCACCAGTTGAAAGAAAGACTGGATAAATGTAGATACAGAGACGGCACCACACGAGTGTAGCTCAGGCCCTGTAAAACACAACTAGGTAAATACAACTAAGTAAATACACATTTCTCACCTGTCTGGCCTCTCTCTGTGCGTACGTATCTCCAACCTTACGATGCACTCACGATTATTACATTCATACATAACGTCTCTCTGATAGGACACAATATCAGACTATCGTGGATACACACCTGACATTAAATATCTAGTTTTCACATGAAACTCTTCTGTTTAATATGATAAAACTTCTCTTTCTTCTGGGTTCCTCAAACTTAAACAATTAAAGCTAGAGATGTGACTCATAAATTACTGCACCTCCTCCACTGAGACTCCTTCCCATTATTCCAACCATAATCATACAAATCCATCTTAAAGCTGTGAAAAAAAAGCACTTACATCGATAAGGGTTGTCAAATACCTATAGTATATGCACACTGTGTTTGTGTATGTGTGTGTATGTGTGTGTGTGTGTGTGTGTGTGTGTGTGTGTGTAATTCACCCACGGTCTTGCCCATGCAAACTGGACTATTGATCGGCAGTTTTACCCTCCCAGAAAGAGCTTGGAGCTCATAGTGACCAATCTTTAGGTAATGCTGGGATCTCATACACCACACACACCCTATCCCCTTGCTCAAGGGGGATAGTAACCTTCCACATGTCAGTAAAAAGTCCCTGGGAGCGAGCAGGGTCTGAATGCCCGACCACAGAATTGCCAGACACGCTCTGTAATTAAGGACATCGGTACGCTTTAGACCTTGATTATTTCCCCATTTGAGCTAGAATGCTCTTTTTTTATGTAAGTTGCTACTTCTTCTTAGATATTAGCACTTTTGCCTGGCCTATTTTTGTGTGAAAAAACTTGGCATGACTGTAAATGTGTACAAGATTCGGCACTTTAGGTTCAATGGTTATGGTTTGATTGCTACATAGTCACAATCTTTCACGTTTTCCACTACAATAAATGCATAATACCTGCCAGAAAATCAGATAATCAACTTAGCGACTTGAAATATGTACAAAATGTAGAACATAGTTTCAGCATTCAAATGAAAAAAATTCATAATAAAGTAATAGTAGATTAAATAGTAGGAGATAGCTAGATAATAGTAGATAAATATGATAAACATAAAAATAGTAGTAGTAGTAGTACAATATCAATCAATCAATCATTGGGGGCATACGCAAGGGGGCGCGTCGCCTTGCCCACCCTACGACGCCACTCCCGGGGGTCACCACGCGCGAGTTCCCATGCAGGCTCCCTTCCCATACCAAGCAACTCTCGACAGGAAACATCAACTTGCCCCAGCCACGAGCCTTGTGGGCGCCCCCTTGGCCTCCTCCACGCCAGATTGTCTTTTAGATACAACCAGATGGGAAGGATCGGTTTCAGGGTAGCATGCCACATGCCCATATAGCCGAAGTTGGCGCTGACGGACTATGCAGGTAATAGGTCTCAATTCAGTTTCACAGTGCAATCGCTGATTTGACACGTAATCATCTCGGCGATACCCCATGATTCTGCTTAAACACTTATCAAAGGCATCGATTCACCTCTTCAAGTCACTATTTAGTATTCATGTCTTACATAGAGTAAGACAGGGATCACAAGCGACTTAAATAACCGGATCTTTGTCCTCCTGCACAGGTACCGACAATACCAAATACTCGTGCTGAGCTAGTCCATAACACCGTGGGCTATGCCAATCCGCCGTAAGACTTCTTGACGTGACCCGCCGTCATTATGGACTGCGCTACCAAGGTATGTAAAATTTTCCAAGATCTCAATGCCCTCACCGCACGCATGAACAGACTGTACTGCTTCATCTAGTAAGCCTCAAAACACCTGGACCTTGGTCTTGAGCCAGGAGACGTCAACTCCCAAAGGCTTTGCCTCCTCGTGCTAGTTATGCCTGCTACTAATTATGCCACCCTTCCTTATGCCCGCTAATACACCTTTATCAGTACGAGATCACACTATTCTTCCTTTCCTGGACATTTTCGAAGCCCTCTGTAGCACAAAACAGCACGAACATTTATGCAGAAAGTAAACAGCGAGCAGTGGAGATGTCAAAAGACGTACGACCTCCCGAAGATTAGGATGTGCACTGGGGCCCCGCAAGGGTGGGGGACAGGGAGAGAGCCCCATTGTTATCATACAACAGAGCACTGTTAATGTTTCATGAAATAGAAAAAAAAATAGAAAAAAAAATCTAAGAAACAAAACGAACATGGTATTGCGTCACACAGAAAATGTAAACAAACACGTTGTCAGATGTCTTTGTACTGAAATATTTATCAAAAACAGTAAAAATGTAATGACTAAAATCTCGGGAGGATGCTACCAATGCTGAGCTATTTTACAGCAAATTTTCGCATTTTTTTTCAATTTTTAATTTTTCGGCCTTCTGAAGAGTACCGACGTCCTTAAACCATGTGTGTGTGTGTGTGTGTGTGTGTGTGTGTGTGTGTGTGTGTGTTTGTGTATTCAAAACAGGCAGTAATATGACAAAAAAACAAAAAAAAAAAACACAAAGAAACTTCAAGTTTCGTTGCAAAAGTCCAAGAATTTCTTTGAGAAGATGGAAAAACCTTCATTACTGGAGTCACAGCTACAAAGAATTGGTGCCTAAAACAAATACGCAAGTAGAAACACTACCACTAGTAGTAGAGACACTTTCTGTTATACATCACTACCTCCACTCAGGCCAGCCTTCACTTCAGCACCAACACTCCCAATGTCTTGACAGCCACTTAGGGGAAAAAAATAAATAAAATAAACCCCCATAATACCCACACACACATAACTGGCAGGCCATCCCGGCAACACACAATGCATTACCCAGGACTGACATAAAGTACTGTGCCAGTCATCACTCATTCAATAAGTTCACAAAACATTTCAAGATCTGCCGTACACCAACTTTATCTCATCTCGGCGCGGGGCACAATAAATGGTAACCAAGAGAGGGCAGAATCACACGTACACACCCTTATAACTAAAGAGCAGCATGGGGAAGACTGAATGTGTCAAGGGATTGGAGAAAAGTAACCCCCATTATGACAGGCCTAGGCCACCATTTACATACCACAAAGTCACTGTGGCAATGAAAGTATTCTAGCCTAAACAAAGGTCTTTCAAACTGTTCCAGGAGACTTTCATGCCCTATGGTGTTCTGGCGACATGGTCATTCAGGGCCACATGTGTGACCACTGTAATACCGGTAACTTTTTCAATGGGTAATCAGAAATTAATACAAATAAGTCACCCATTGAAAATGTCATGAAAATGACTTTTGATGAGAATTCAGAAACAGAAGTTAACAAATGACTATAGTACTATGAACACACGTCAAACAAACTTACGCTGTAACTTCAACAGTGGTATCAAGGGAGTAAGAGAACTCGCCATAATTTCATACTTGTGATAAAACATCAGGACTATCTCTGTGCTACACTATTACCAGGGGCGTAGTTAGGCCTGGGCATTGGGGCCTGTAGCCCCGAATGTTTTATGAATAGCCCCGGATCTCAAATACCATTTTTTTTTTTTTTTTTTCTTTCTTCTTTAATAAATAAGATAAACTCTGAGTGGGGCCAACATAAAATTATAGTAAAAAACAAGATATTTGGTTAGGTGTTACTTAGCGTTTGCTGATGGCATCCGTTTTATGAGCAGGACATGAGAGAGATGGAGAGAACATAGGAGATGAGGAGTGCATGAGAGGAGATGCCAAAAAACCTTTTGGAGGTGAAGAAGAGAATATCAGATGGACAACACAGTTAACAGAAGTGCATTTTTTCTAAGTGCATTTTTGTGTGTCCTTGGCCAGTCCTTTGTGATGTAAAAAAAAAAGTAGTTATAAGACCGAGGTTGGTCAGATTTCAGTATTGAACCAAGCATTGGGAATATACAATCTATAGGACTGCTTCATCACGCCAAAGCTCTTTCTTAGGGTTTTACTCCTACTGATGAAAATAAAAATAATAACGAAGTTGAACCCCAATTCAGATTGTCTTAATTTTATTTTTATTTCATGTTTCAAAAGTTATCCTATGCAATTACCGGAGCCTTTTGGTAGAGTACAGTGTCTCACATCTTATATTCATTAAACTCATAAATAAATCAAAAATTATCCACTAAAAATGTTAAGATCTCTTGGCTGGGCTAAGCCCCCAATGTTTCAAGATCCTAAATACGCCCCTGACTATTACTATCTCAAAACTGCTGCCACGCTGCTAAACCAGACGCACAAAACAAGAATAATATAAAGTAGTGCTAAAAACATTGACTATTATTGTCATAAAAACATAAGAATATACTAGAC
>JACEEZ010018615.1:33650-43650 GCA_016584305.1 Chionoecetes opilio | reverse complement strand
TCTCGCTGGACTTAAGTGTTTCTCAAGAACCTGAAATTTTATATCGGCCATGTAGGCAAAGTAAGGATCGGCACTCTTTAAAAACTAAACAGATGTATTAAGGACAGTAAGTATAATACGTAGAGCCAACATTTGGGTCAGCTTAACGTGGAGCCCTTGTTCTTAAGATTTTCCCAACACTGAAACAGGGTTGACTATAGTCATGATATAAACTACGGTGTATCATCTACAGTGGCACATACAAATCAGTAGTGATGCTATAATTCGTAATATATGGCGCCTGGAGACATTAGTGCAGGTGGCGACTATAGAGTTATCTATGGTAGTTAGTCATTTACACAAAATATAATTATAAAGCTGTATATAAAAATAAAATATGCGTCCAAGTAAAAAAAAGGGCTTCATGGGCTCGAACACGCAGACACGTACACTCAGCTCTGGGAGGCCGCAGTGACTTGGGTTGAACCTCTGGGAGGCCGGAGGGACTAGGACCGGAGAAACTAGGGGCCGGAGTGACCAGGGCCGGAAGAACTAGGGGCCGGAGTGACTAGTTTCGTGTTATACATGTTATATATATTAGCCCCGAGGGGTTATGTGGTGATTTCCCCCCTGAATAGAATGCTTAGATTAGATTACATCAGGTAAGTCTGTTAAGTTTCGTCTCCCCACCCAAGACCCAGCATTCCCACCAGGTCCTCAGGGTCGTTGGTGGGAGGGGGGGGGGGGAAGCAAACTAACATTTCCCACAGTTTTTACGGTGATTTTCGTGTGAAACATAAAAACACGTCGAAATATCAGTTTTGACCACCAAATGGATTATGGTCCTAGTGTAGAAATGTACCAACAGGTGTTCTATTTTCGGTTTCCGCGAGTGAATAACTACTGCACAATATACCGAGCAGAAAATAAGAGAAAAGGTAGCTCTACTGCAGTTTAATACATTACAAGACACCTAGTTATAAACACTCAACTTGTAGAACTGACCATTTGCAGTATTTCTAACCCCTACAACAGGCGTCGGAAATTAAAAATATAAAAATAACAAAAGGGGGGTCTCTAGGGGGGTGAAAACCCCTAGCGAGGCTAAGTTACGTAATAAATGCCCGGGTGGGCTAGTGAACTAGCAGAGGGCTCTGCGCCCCCAATTACGTCAGGAGAGTATTAATCAATGGTGAGTATTGTACTAAACAGCAGGTTTACCGAAAGGGTAAGCTGTAAGGCCTGTGGAGCCAGCCCACTACTGCGGAATATTAACCCATGATACCCTTTGTCTGTTCCTTCACACACCAACCCTCTCACCACAACAACCCTTTCACCACACCACCCCACTCACCACACCGAGCAAAATAATACCGTAAAACACAAACACGAGTCACTATTATACAACTCACATAGCCATATTGAGATCGCATGCCATAGCCGTAACGCTGTATACTCCTCTTGTCGTCAGACGCTGCTCCTGCTGACGAAGATTGCATCCCCGCACCTCGCCCCTTGTACGAGGAACCGTTTTCCATCCTTTTTGTAAGGTTTAAGTGGTTTATGAAACACAAAGGTGGTTAAAAATACTTGACGAGGCCGGTCGTGGTGAGTGCGACCCAAGCCAATGAGGACGTCAACAAACTGGGGCGTTGGTTCTTGGCCTCTTGCCTCTTGGCTTTCTTTTTGGGAGTCTTGGTCTGGGTCTTGGTCTTCAATCTTCATTAACCATTATGCCTATAAATGTTACAGGTGAAATAGACAAGGGAAGAGTTGACCAGCAAGACTGTTAACTAGGAAGGCAAAAGGAATGAGAGAAGGTGGACCTGCGACCATGGAGGTATTATATAAGGAGGGGCCCTCACGCGGGTTCTGTAACTTCCTGTTCACTCCTCGGTGAAGCAAGGGGGCGGAGCTTAACCGGTGGGCGGAGCCAGCCTAGTACACCCAAAACATTGGTTTTATTTGAATTTGAATATATTAATTGAGCAGCATTAATCGTTAGTTATTACTTGTAACTGCATATAATGCATTTACCAGTATATTCTGTCTTTGATTTCCTCAATTTATTGCTTAAAAATTATTACTGGTGCATTAGCAGTCCTATGTATATTATAGCAGCAGCTTCCTTGCTTATAATCTACCAGCAGGTTGGGAACCTCACCAGGTAAGAAACCTGGTAAAATTCAATTACCAAGTCACACAATGCTCGTCACCACACTCAACACACAGTTACACACAGCAGTAACTGAATAACACTAATAATGAAACACAAATAAAGTTACCGGCAGCCAAATTAGTATAAATAGTTCAAGCTACCTACGTAGGCGACTCGGTAGCGTGCTGGTCACCATGCATGGTTTGTAGACTTTTCTCATATGTTTTTGGGAATAAATAAGTGTTCATAATATTTCTAGTGACACATTAAAATGATTTCTATTTCTAGGTAGTGACACTATTTCTAGTAACTCCGTTCACACGGAGGTTTTTTCGGCATTTTTTGTCGACAGAGAAGTCGGTCTCTTGCGGGCTAGTTCGGAGATTACGTTCACATGCAATTCGTTTCGGTCGACAAATCTTCTTCTTCTTCTTCTTCTTCTTGTGACCTTTTCTGCTTTTAGTATCGCTTTGTAGGTCGGCTGTCAAGCTCGTTCTCGAGCTTGTTATTGTTCCCAGGGGCAATGCTGCTGGGGTTGTGTGCTGAGTGGACGAGTGACAGTCGTGTGATTGAGAGTGTAAAAGAATTCTTGGAGAACTCTTGGAGAGTACGTAGGAGAGAGCATGAGAGGCAGGGGGCCCCTCAGTGATGGGGGACCCCGTATGAATGTGATGCAGAGAGAGGAAGGAGGGGAAAAAGAAATCCCTAAGGCGTATTTTGTAGTGTCCTTCTGGAGTAAAATTATACTCTTTTAAGCTCCGCCCCTGCTTGCCATCACAAAATACGATTGTAGCGCTGCCAAAGCTCTTTCTTGATGTTGCCGAGAGTAAAAGTGTCGTACACTTCATTACCTCTTGCAGAGGCTCAAGGAATATCGTTAAGGTTGACATTATTGAAGGCACAGCAGAGTAGTAGCGTAATTGTCTGTATTACACATCGATATCTAATTGTTTTGAGCTCTTAGTATGGCCTAGCATTGTTTTCTAACTCTATAGAGGACTTGATATAAACTGAAATGTTTAGGGCGCTATGAAAACTGTTATTTGAATATCTATTTGCTACACAGCCATTTCACGATGTGCGTCGAGGATGTTTAATGCTTTCATGGACCTGTACGTATGTAGCTACGTGTACCTACATCTACGTTTCACCAATTATTCTTTGCCTAAACCTAGATGAATGCTGGTTGTGATTCATCCTCCAGTGCATCTCCCCGTTAAACATCCATGGGCGGGTGTGTGGTGGGTGGGTGTGTGGTGGGCGGATGTATGATGGGCGTGTGGTGGGGTGGGTGGTGGTGGGCGGATGTATGATGGCGTGTGGTGGGGGTGTGTGGTGGGCGGCATGGGTGATGGGCGTGTGGTGGGTGGGTGTGTGATGGGCGTGTGGTGGGTGGGTGTGTGGTGGGGCGGATGGGTGATGGGCGTTGTGGGGGTGGGTGTGTGGTGGGAGGATGGGTGATGGGCGTGTGGTGGGCGGGTGGTGGTGGGCGGGTGGGTGCCTGGGTGGTGGTGGGTGTGTGGTGGGCCCGTGGGTAGAGACTCACCGTGTTGGCGCTGAATCAGACTGATGAAATGTTCGTATTCGTGCCCTGCGATAGGTTCTCTAAAAGGCTTCTTTTTGTGTGATATAACATATATACCAAATTATACATTTCTATTGCAAATGTAATATCATCATTAATATATTTAAGTATTTGACTATACTATAGCAATAATACACCAGTTTTGGTGCTAAGCCAGCAAGCATCAACGAAGATTCGGACACATTGAAAAATTCGAGGGATTGGGAAATTGTTCCCAGACGTCGCTGGAGAATTTTAATATTTGTGACTTCTTACCTGTTAAGAGTCACCTACTCTACTCCTTACTACTCCTTACCTACTATTAATTAAATACAGTATCCTTTGCATGTCGTGCGCATGTAATGAATGTTGAATTGGATGAGAATTAAAGGAAAAGAGAAACATTTACGGGAGGAGTTTTGATAAGATTTTCTCATGCGCGCGATCTGATTGGCCAGGCTCTTGAAACCACCACCCACCCCACCACTGTATAATTTTACAGGAAAAGAGTAAATTCCGCTTGCGGGAACGAATCTGCTCAGTTTTCTATGCACGCAAAAGAGTAAAATATAAGTGGGCGGAGCTTAAATAAGTAAAATTTTACTTCCATGGGCATGGACAAAATACGCCTCTAGTTTTGCTTCCCCCTTTTGCTTCTCTCCCAACAGATTACGTGTGTGGGAGAACGCCGGACCAAAGGCTTCACTGACAGCATCCGCTGGGTGACTCCCAAATCAAGATCAAGATCAAGATCAAGGCAGTGAGGGTCTCAGGCAGCAGGGTCAGGGGTCACGTCGCGCTAGGGGCTATAGGGGGCTAGTAGCTGGCTTGTGTGTATTTGGCGCGCGATAGATATAAGTTTTCGCGCACTTTACCTATTATGAAGTAGTATTGCTAGTTTCATTTTTTCCTTGATATCATCTACTAAATCAAACCCCACGTCTAACCTAGCATAATCTGATTTAAACTAACAACCGTTTATGGCTAGCTAAAATGGAAAATTTTCGGGATTCTATGTATCGCCATTGGCATGGGAAATTGGGGAAATTGGGATTCAAATTAAGGATGAAAAGATCTGCACGATGATGTGAGTTAAATTTGTTAGTTTTTTAGTGCCCAATACCGAAATTATACCAATAATTGGGGTGATTTGGGAGAGGGTGGTGCTGGCTTCTGCGTTTATTTGAATTTGGCGCGCGAAATTCTCGGCAAGTCGGTCGATAAAAGACCGAGTGAGCGGTGCGTGATTTAAAAAAAAAAACCTATTGCGATCATGACACCAGCCCCAGACCCAGACCGAATTCTCTGTCGACAAAATGCCGAAAAAACCTCCGTGTGAACCACCCTTAAGAATCCTACATTCCAGTAATATGACTAGTTTATGTGTGGAAGTCATGAAAGAACAATTACAGGTGAATTCATTGGGATTACTCCTAGAACAAGCATCTACATTCTATTAATGCGTTCTTTATCTAGCTCAGTTTTCTAGCCTTATAAAAGCAATGTTTCGCCGCGAAATCTCTGTAACTACCGATGAAGTGTTAAGTTACCATTCCTGACTCTCTGGATGCAGTCATACGCAGAGCAAGTCTGCATGATGGTAAAATGTACAGGTCTGTGAGTGGCGCGCGGTCCGTCATATTTGCATTGTTTTGGGTCACTGTCCGACTGTCTGTATAAGGGGCGGAGCCAGAGCTGGCTTCACTGAGGTGACGTCATGGTCTCTCCTCTATATTATAGCTCCATGCCTGTGACGATATCGCAGAGGCAGAGCGTATGTGGTCACAAGATGAAGAAGAAGACTGCAGACCCTTTGTACCGTAGACCGTAGTGTACTGTAGGCTAAAGGCTAAAGGACTAAAGGACTCTCTCAGCTTTGGTAGCTACAGTGTACCTTATGATGGTGATAAGATATTTCTTAGCTCATGCTTGAAAGAAATTGCAGTGGACACCCTTGTACACTCATATATACACTCTCCCAGTCATCTAAATTCTATAGGGGTTATTACACTGAGCAAATTTTCCGCGGATCTTCAGTCAAACTCCGATTACCGCAGTCGTGGTTCTCATTTCCGGCGATTTTGACCAGAGATCTGCGGAAACTTTGCCCATTAACCCCTTAACTTTCTGTCATTCTTTCTACCGGTAAATGACTACGGTAAACCCAAGAGACATAGAACTCTTCTGTCTTCCTTGGGTAATCCATCTTTTCTCCATGAACCACTCCACATTTCATCCCTCACCTTTACTTGACAAACCAAATCGAAAAGAAAGGGAAAACAAGCAAGACCATTATAACGCATTAACCCCTTGAGGCCCAGAACGTAATTTCCTTTGTAATTTGGGTACCATTAGACGATTTTTAGTGAATATAAGTAATATTTTTTAGATATGACCTGTTTAATATCCTTGTCCACTAGCTTATTTGGTATATTTAGTTACTTTTTCGTAATTTTATGGCTGACAACAGACAATTCTATAACGCATTAACCCCTTGAGGCCCAGAACGTAATTTCCTTTGTAATTTGGGTACCATTAGACGATTTTTAGTGAATATAAGTAATATTTTTTAGATATGACCTGTTTAATATCCTTGTCCACTAGCTTATTTGGTATATTTAGTTACTTTTTCGTAATTTTATGGCTGACAACAGACAATTCTATATAGCAAAGGCGAGATCTGGGCGTGAATTAAGGGGTTAAAGAGCTATTGTCACATTATACATTCTCTCCTAAAACTTTCACTGCCTTTCATCCGTCCATTTGTTTCACCACAAAGATCCATCAGCAACATTGCTCGTCTTGAGTCGTACAATCATCACTTCCACTCTCGATCAATTATTCCTTCCCTGCTCTCATGAATGTTTTACTAACTTACCTCACTCGCTTGATAATAATAACCCATGCACTTGCCTCACCCTCTGTCAACTCGCATTAACTGTGACTCACCTGCTCACGAGTCAATACCCCTTGTAGCCTACAGATAGGTGAGATATTTGACTTTAACCCCTTCACGCCGAGATCTTTCCTTTGCTATATGAAATCGTCTGTTAATTAATTTGTCAGCCATAAAATTACGAAAAGGTAACTGTATATACCAAATTAGCTAGGTAGTGGACAAGGATACGTACTAAACAGGTCATATCTATAAAAATGTTGCTTATATTCATGAAAATCGTCTAATGGTACCCAAATTACAATGTAAATTACGTTCTGGGCCTCAAGGGGTTAAAGTCAATCGCATTTTCCTCTCTCGTGTTAGATTTCTTTCTTTCTCATAACTGTACGTGTAGCCTGTCTTTACGGTTTCATAACTAATTCATAGGCTTATCTTTTGTCGAAGTTGAATAGGTAGGTTTAGGTAGACCCATTCTGCATGCTAAAAAAACAGACCACACATATAATTATATATATACACGCCACACGCCACTGGAAGGGACTGGAAAGAATATAGTCATTAATCTGGATGTACAGGTATATGCAGGGTAACAGTTACTTTGGGTATATGGATCGGGTGGATGGCAACGTATGGATGTGAAATTAATGAGCTACCTACATAGCAGATTAAGTGAATATGTGTGCATAGGGTGCAAGTATATAGTACAGTATACACCTGTACCTACCTACGTACCGGTAGGTGTTAACAGAGCTGGGCACTAAATACATTGAATGTATTTAAATACTAAATACTAAATACATGGGAGAAATGTATTTAAATACTAAATACTAAATACATCAATTGTATTTAAATACATTTGTAAATCCATTTTAAATACACACAAATTTTTACATGTCCGAAAAAAATTGGATTTCCTTAGATTTTGGGTTTCCTTAGAACAATTTCCTTCTCAGGCCTAAATTTCCTAAAATTAAGGAAATTTCCTTGCAAGTGGAAACACTGGTTCACTGAAACATCAGGATTGCCAGATAGTGGGGCGGGTTTATGGCCAAATGAACTGATAAAAAAGTATTTACATTTTTATATTATGAGTATTTAAATACAATGTATTCAAATACTCATAAAAGTATTTAAATACTGTATTTAAATACATGACAACCAATGTATTTCTAAATACATTTCTAAATACACAAATGTATTAAATACGTATTTAAATACAAATGTATTTAAATACTGCCCAGCTCTGTGTGTTGATGTTGTAAATAGTTGCGTGTGGATAAGCAGGTTTAGCAGAATGTGGATAGGCATGTGTGGGTGTGGATTAGGCAAGTTTAAAAGTGGATGGATGTAAATGGACATGTAGGTAGGTGTTGGCATGAGCGGTAGCAGATGTGAATGAACAGGATATTGGATTGTGTGAACTTCTACTATTTCATGCCATAACATACATATATTTGATAATGACGTAAATAAGGTAATGTATCATAATTATGTAAACGATTCTTTAATTCATCAATGGGATGGTAGGATAAATGAGTTTCAATCTTTCTGTTTCGTTGTGGAAATGAATGGAATTGATAACCTTGCGTCTTTTTACTGAGCTTACATATAGATGATGCATAAGCAGAGGCGTATAGCTGAATTTATCATTATTGACAACGAGCAACAGAGAAACAGGGCTGAAAAAGTGGCTCTGGAGGCAGTATATACTAAGGTAGATAAAGAAGTAGGGCCTAGAGATAGAAAAGAAATAGAGGGAAAGCGACAAAGAGTAGCGTGGAAGGATGGGAGTAGAGGTTGAGAGGGAGGGAGGGAAAGGAGGAGGAACTATTGTGAGAGGGAAGAGAACAACATGGAGAAAAGTAGGAAGGGTGGGAAGGGAATAGGCTACATGGGATGGAGAAAGGGGGAGATAGGAGGGTGGAAGGATGGGAGCAGTGGGAGGGAGGGAGGGAGGAGCAGTCAGCAGTGGGAGAGGGAAGAGAACAACATGGAGAGAGGGTAGGAAGGGTGGGAGGGGTAGAGGAAGGGTAGGGAAGGGAACTTGATGGGATGGGAGGGAGGGAGGGATCATTGGCTGGCAGAGGGAGGGTCGCCGCACCGCACACACACGCGAGGCGAGACGCGAGCGGCGACTGGGCGACTCACTCAGTTCCACGCTTGTCCCCGCGCAGAGAGCAGTATGCGTGGCGCTGCCTGCCGCCAGCTGCATCTGTGAGCTTTCTCGGGTGTGTAGTTTTACGTGACACAATGGAAAAAGCCTTGTTGAAATTTCTCCTGACGGTGGGCTTCACGGCTGGACTAAGCTTTCCCCCTGAGGTCCATACGAGCACCACTCTCGGAGGTATGGATATTTTAGCGTTGGTTGCCCGGGTGTTTGTGGGAACAGGTTGCTCCTTGGCGGGACGGGGGAAATGTTCCAAATAGGAAGATGTTACTCTCTTTTCCTTCTTCACACAGGGGTACCGAATGATACGTTTTTATCCTCTATTAAAGAAGATGTTTGATAGGACATGTGAGGAGGGTAGTGCAGGTATAGACGAGGATTGGAAGGCATGCCTCTCTATTTACTTGGCTTTGTAGCGACTTTAGAAGACATGTCTGCTTTTCTCCCTCTCCCTTTTGTCCCTACTCCCTGCCTCCCTCTGTCCGTCGCCTCACACCTCACCGGCCATCTCCCAGCCAGCCTATCTGTCCTTGGCCATAAAGCATCCCCAAGGTCATTCTCCACCGGAAAAAGATGGGCAATGCCACGAAGCAGGGGTCTGTGACGGGCCGGTTTTATGTAACTGGAAGCTGTTGTGTGTCAGTCGCGGGACCGCCTGGAAAAACGGGTTTTAAATGGTGTTATGGTGAGGTTGTGTTGTGTATGGCTGTGGCCTGGGCTTGGTTGTGTTGTGTATGGCTGTGGCCTGGGCTTGGCGGCGCTCACTACAGGCACTAAATAAAGGATAACTGTTTTTTATCCTGGCAGTACAAGACGGGCGGGTCTCTTTACGGTTAAATATATACACTACATTAAAGACCGTGTGTTGTTGGGGAGAGGGTTAATGAAGTGGGCGGCCTCTCAGTACTCATAAGGACTGCCTTGTTCGTTCACTCTTTAATGTATTCCTTCTAACGCGCTATGATATTTTGATTTCCATTTATTATATAGTGTTAGGAAAGAATGAGGGTTGTGTCCGTCGATGTGTCTGTGGTTTGGGTGTGATAAAAGGTGATGGCCAAGGTCATACGCAAGGTTGAGATTTAAGGTATTTGACTCTCCTGTCATTTCTCGTTGCGCTAACTTTTTCTATTAACGTTTTGTAGCCGTGATTTCATGGATAGCTATTATATTACATTATGATTGGAGATACATCACAATGGCCTATTTGATACACAGGTTATTATAGCTGTT
>JACEEZ010018615.1:0-12496 GCA_016584305.1 Chionoecetes opilio | reverse complement strand
CACCACGCATCCCCCACACAGCCCCCACATAATAAGCGTTTTTGTTAGCGGTCGAATCCTCACTACTCCCGGGGATTTTTCCACTGACAAATTCGGCGGTATGTTTTGAGAAAAGGGATTGGGGTGTTGGTTTGAGTTCCAATTCCCAATCTCAAACACCCCACCCACCACTCATTTTTCTAATTCCTTATCTTCTTTTCTCCTCCTCCTCCTCCTCCTCCCCCTCCTCCTCCTCCCCCTCCTCCTCCTCCTCCTCCCTCCTCCCTCCTCTCCCCCTCCTCCTCCCCCTCCCCTCCTCCTCCCCCTTCTTCCTCTTCCTCCTCCTCCTCCTCCCCCCTTTCCTCCTCCTCCTCCTCCTCCTCCTCCTCCTCCCCCTTTCCTCCTCCTCCTCTTCCTCCTCCCTCCTCTCTCCCCTCCTCCTCCTCCTCCTCCCCCTCCTCCTCCCTCCTCCTCTCTCCTCCTCTCCTCCTCCTCCTGCCTCTTGATCCCCATCCTCTTAATCTTGAAGTCTCGCCCACTGACCTGTTCTATCAGATAACCCGGAGGTGCAAGTGGAGGAGGTGGAGGAGGAGGTAATAGTGTTAGGGGAAAGGGAAGGAGGTGGAGGAAATAGGAAGGAGAGGAGGTGGAAAAAAGGATGGGTGTTATTTTTAATGAATGACAGAAAAAGAAAAGAGCAGATGAGAGAGAGAGGAAGAGAAAGAGAAAAAATAGAGAGAGAAGAGAGAGATGAGAGAGAGCGCGCCAAGCAACCATAATTTTCAATGTGATTTCTAGGAAGGAAGGAAGGGCGGAAGGGAGGGAGGGAGAATCAGGACGTAGGAGAGGAAGGAGGAGGGAAGGGAAGAAGGAAAGAGAAGAGGAGGAAGAAAGGATAACACAAATATGATGTACAAAAACAAAACAAAAAGTAATAGATCCTTTACGGAAGAATGTATGGGAGAGAGGAGGGGGAGAGAGGAGAGAGAGAGAGAGAGAAGGGAGAGGGGAGAGAGAGAGAGAGAGGAGGGATGAAGGAAAAGGTAGAGATAGAAGACCCCTCTGGAGGCCTAAATTGGACTACAGTATCGTGGTAGAATCTTAATTATGGGATTGTGGAAGAGAGAGAGGAGAGAGAGAGAAAAGAGAAGAGAGAGAGAGAGAGAAGAGGAGAGAGAGAGGGGAGAGAGAGGTGTACCGGCCCCCTTAGAAAGAGAGAGGTGTACCGGCGCCTTATAAGGATTAATTTGGATCCGTATTGCGTTGTCAGGTAATATGAGAGAGAGAGAGGAGAGAGAGAGATGTAATCGAAACCGTAGCTTGCATGGAAGCAAGAAAGTTTGGCGTTTTTCCTTGAGTGTGTGTGTGTGTGTGTGTGTGTTAAGAGTTTCACGTATTCAGTCAATGGACGGATCAGTTTCATTAACAAATAAACGCACGAAATTTTGATGCTCGAGAGTCCTTAAAACACATACACACCCACACACACAGAGAGAGAGGAGAGAGAGAGAGAGAGAGAGAGAGAGAGAGAAGGATTGGAGAGATACGAGGAGGTAGGAAAGGTAGTGAGAGAGAAAAAAAGAGAAGGAAAGGAGAGATTACGAGAAGATAGGAATGGAGAGAAGAGAGAGAGAGAGAGAGAGAGAGAGAGAGAGAGAGAGAGAGAGAGAGAGAGAGAGGAGAGAGAGAGAAGGATTGGAGAGATTACGAGAAGGTAGGAAGGATAGAGAGAGAGAGAGAGAAGAGAGAGAGAGAGAGAAGGATTGGAGAGATTACGAGAAGGTAGGAATGAGAGAGAGAGAGAGAGAGAGAGAGAGAGAGAGAGAGAGAGAGAGAGAGAGAGAGAGAGAGAGAGAAAGAGAGCACTTGACCTACTGCGAACAATGATCTTCCGAATAAAATCCAGTCGTTTATCGGATAACAAAAAAAAAACCAGTTCGACAATTTTTTCTCGGAACACCTCCCCTTGTGGGCATTTTCACCACTGTTTGCTCGGCTTGTCCCCTGTTCCATAGTCTGTGAACCGTTTCTTTTACCGTTTCACTCTTTCTCTTTAACCCCTCCCCTTATTTATGCTTTGCCATGGTGCCATATGACCTCTGATGTCTGGCATATTTCCCCCTTTTTGGCATTACAATCAAACCACCTCCTTGTGGGCTGTGTGGCCAAGCATGTCCCAGCCGGTCTGAGCTGACGTGACCCCCGCCAGCTGAACAAAGAGGTCTCGGGCACAACAAAAGAACCGCGAAACACTATATCATCACTATAATATTCACGTGTATATATTATATTTTATTTGCTTTAGTACTTAACCCCTTCACACCCAGATCTTTCCTTTGCTATATAAAATCGTCTGTTAGCCATAAAATTACGAAAAATAACTGAATATACCAAATTAGTTAGTGGACAAGGATACTAATGTAGCAACACGACGAAGATATTTCAGTCTGAACACCTGGCTAATTACCTTTGAAAGTTTTCCAAGAGATTATCACCTTTCAAAAGTTTCCTAGAGATTATCACCTCCATATCTCAATGTATTTTACCTAGCACTCGCCTCCCACTTTTCTGTGATCTTGCCGCGACGCCCATTGAGAGATTAGACGTCCCGGCCTTTATATACAGCAAGTCTCATGTAGAGACACTGCCGACAGACTCACTACGACACAGATCCTTGTACCACATACAACTCTGTCCATCAATAAACGTCACAAGCAAGCTGTGTTTATCAACCACCATGTAGCATAAGTACTACACTAAACAGGTCATAGCTATTAAAATTTGTTTATAGTCACTAAAAATCGTCTTATGGTAGTGAAATTACAGTGAAAATTACGTTCTGGGTCTCAAAGGGTTAAGTTAACTCCCTCATCTGTATCATGATTTTTCTTCCTGTATGCCTGTGGGTAAAAATTTAATTATTATATTATTATTATTATTATTATTATTATTATTATTATTATTATTATTATTATTATTATTATAACAAAGCATAACATACAAATGAGCGCCTTAGGAAACATGATATAGTTACCAAGATAAATATTTAGCAATTAATCAGTATTATAGGAAATATGATATCAAATTTTGCACACTATTTAACCCCTTGAGGCCCAGAACGTAATTTCCATTGTAATTTGGCTACCATTAGACGATTGTAATAGATATGAGCAATATTTTATAGCTATGACCTGTTTAGTAGTATCCTTATCCACTAACTAATTTGGTATATTAAGCTAATTCTCGTAATTTTATGGTTATTTTATTTCTCTCTCTCTCTCTCTCTCTCTCTCTCTCTCTCTCTCTCTCCTCCCCCCCTCCTCTCTCTCTCTCTCTCTCTCTCTCTCTCTCTCTCTCTCTCTCTCTCTCTCTCTCTCTCTCTCTCCTCTTCCTCTCCTCTTCCTCTTCTCTACCTCCTTATCTCCCCTTCTGTTTTCTTTATTCTCATTTTATGGTTATATGTCTATTGAGTATTTGTTAGTGATGCCCTCCTCCTCCTCCTCCTCTCCTCCTCCTCCTCCTCCTCCTCCTCCTCCTCCTCCTCCTCCTCTTTCTCTTCCTCCCCCTCCCCCCTAACAACATACAATTTTTTTTATAGCAAAGGAAAGATCTGGGTGTGAAGGAAGGGGTTATAATTACAAAGGATTACAAAGGATTCAATATATCAAAATGTTTTCTATTTTGTATGTATATTATAATGTGTATTTCAGTGTTTATTTTCATTGTATGCCTTCGGGCGGAAATAAATTATTATTATTATTATTATTGTCATTATTATTACTTTTATTTATTCTTGAGTCATTTTATAAGAAGTATGATAACATTAATAAATTCATGTTCTATTATGATGTGATTCGGGTATACATTTTCTTAAGTAGTTTTTTGTTTGTTTAGATTTATATTTAATTTATTTAGGGTGTGTATTTATATATGTATATTATTATTATTATTATTATTATTATTATTATTATTATTATTATTATTATTATATTAACGAACTGCGCATTTTTTTTGTGGGGGAGGGAGGGAAGGCTTATAATATGAAAATTAACATAACAATAAATAATGATGATTCTTTGTGATATTTGTGGAATGGTAAAAAGATAAAAACGACCAAAAAAAGGGACAAAAAAGTAACAAAATGCAAAAAAAAGAAAATTGAAGATGGATAAAAATAGACCAAAAAAATGACGAAAGACAACAACATAATTGAAGATGATTAAAAAATGACAAAAAATAAAATAAATGCAAAAAAATAATTGAATATGGACAAAAAAGTGACGAAATGTATAAAAAAAAAAAAAAAATGAAAAATGAAAAAAATGAAAAAAAAGTGACGAAATGTTGAAAAAAAAGAAGGAAAAAAGTGACGAAATGGGGAAAAAAGAAGAACAGAAAATGAATGCAAACGAGACATTGAACCCTTGGCTTTGGTTTCTTGCCTTGTTATCTGTGCCGCCCTGTAACAATAATGATTCCTTTGTATTCCTTCTCGATTCTTCGGTAAGGACCACCTGTACGCCAGGGACTTTGTGCATCTCTCTCATAGGGGTGTGGGTGTGTTGGCGTGGGTAATTGAAAGGGAGATGGGGGTCAGGGTTTTTATAGAGGCCAGGAGGGTGTGAAGGTGAAGTCACCTTCACCTATGAATGTCAATTGTATTGAAGTCACCTGTCATGAATCATAATAGTCAAGGAAGGAAGAGTGTTGGTCAAGTCCGGAATGAAGACAGTAGAATTAAGAAAAAGACAGGGATAAAACAGGCAGTCAGCGTAAATACAGCTAGCGGGAAAATCGACAAGATGAAGAAGTGCAACTTAAAGGTTTATTATACAAATTGTAGGAGTATATTAAATAAGATAGATTTACTGAGAGGAACATCTTGTGTTGAAGATTTTGATATAATAGCATCAACAGAAATATGGTTAGGTATGACAGGCAAAGTATTATCCAAGTTGAGATAGCGGGAAAACCGAACTCGCTTTTTTTTAAAATTTTTTTTTGGTTTTGGGGGGGGAGGGAAAAAAAAAAAAAGGCTTAAAAAAAAAAAAAATTAAATTTTTGAAAAAATTAAAAAAAAAAAAAAAAAAACAAAAAAAAAAACAAAAAAAAATAAAAAAAAAAAAATTTTAAAAAAAAAAAAAAAAAAAAAATTCTTTGGGGGTGAAAAAAAAAAAAAAAATTTAAAAATTTTTTTTTTTTTTTTTTTTTTTTTTTTTTTTTTTTTTTTTTTTTTTTTTTTAAAAAAGAAAAAAAAAAACAAAAAAAGGGGCCCAAGGCCAAAAGACAAAAAAAAAAAAAGGGGAAAAAAGGAGAGGTAAAAAGCACAAAATGACAAAGAAAAACAATTTAAAGGTTATTAAAAAATTTGTAAAAAATTTAAATAAATAATTTATGGAAAAGGGGAAAATTTTGATAAAAAAAAAAAAAATGACAAAAAATCCAATTTTGAAAGGGGAAAAATTTACCCAAAGGGGGGGAAGGAAACCAGGGAAAAATTGATTTGGAAACAAGATAACCTTTGGGCCGGGTTTCTTGCTTTTTTGTGTTAACAATTTAAAAAACCTTTATCCGGGAAATTCTTTTTGGGTAAAAAACAAACCTTAGCCAGGGAAACATTAAAGGGTGTTGTGTCCGTTTAAAAAATGCCAGGGATAACCCGGGGTTTTAAAAAATTTAAAAAACTTACCGGGAAATTGCAGTGTTTGAAACCGTTAAAAAATAGAGGAAATTGCAGTGTTTGGGGAAACCCCTTTAAAAAAAAGCCGGGGAAAAACAGCATTTTGGGAAAAACAACGAAACAACATAAGAGGGAACTTGGGGTTTTGTTTAACAAGTTAAAAAATATATGAGGGAACTTTCTTTGTTGGTAAAAAGATAACAATAATGCCAGGGATTCAGTGTTGGTCAAAAATTTTTTAAAAAAACTATATCCAGGGTCATTGCAGTTTTTGTTTTAACAACGTTATAACAACTATATCCCGGGGATACTTTTGAGTGTTTTTTTTTTTTTTAAACGTTATAACAACTATAGCCAGGAACTTCGGGGTTTGGGGGAAAAAAACTTTTAAAACAATTATGCCAGGGATCATTGCAGTGTTGGTAAAAAGTTATAACAATATATGCCAGGGATACTTGCAGTGTTGTGTAAAAACTTTATAACAACTATATGCCGGGATCTTGCAGTTTTGTGTCAACAACGTTATAACAACTATATCCGGGGGAACATTGCAGTGTTGGTACAACGTTATAACAATATATGCCGGGGGATACATTGCAGTGTTGTGTAACAACTTTATAACAACTATATGCCAGGGATCATTGCAGTGTTGTGAACAACGTTATAACAACTATATCCCGGGGATACTTGCAGTGTTGTGTAACAACTTTTATAAAAACTATTGCCAGGGAACATTGCAGTGTTGTGTCAACAACGTTATAACAACTTATCCCGGGGATAATTGCGTGTTGTGGTAAAAAACGTTATAAAAAGGGATATAGCTAGATCTTTGGGGGGAAATTAGAAAAGGGAATGATAAGAGGGTTTTGGGGTTTAGTGTACAGGCCCTCCAAATTAGAAAGGGATTCACTCTTATATGGCAGGAAATAACAAGGTTGTAAATTAATCGATTATGCGTGGTAGTAGACTTTAATTTAGGAGCATTGCGGGGTTTTTAATTTATAGGAGAAAATGCCGCAGGGGATTTGTTAAAACTAGTTCAAAATAACTTCATAAAGAACAATCAAGGAGCCTACAGGGGAAAATAGTTAGATGTATTACTAACAAACGGGGAAGTTTTATTTTACTGAGGGGGAAAAGTTGGAGGTACGTTGGGAAAAAAGCGACCATAGCGAAATAGATTTGTTAAATTGGGAGGTGGGAAGAAAAGTGAAAAAAGCATGAGTCCCGATTTTCAAAAAGGCAATTATGTAGTTTAAAAAAAAACACCTGGAAGGGATTAACGTGACAAGAGGGGGGGTGGAGAGAGATCTGGGGTGGGGACGGAAGGGGGGTGTCGGTGAGGTCAGCGGGAAAAGGATTACAATCCCTTTGTCAGCAATTTTTTAAAGGGTCAAAAAAAAAATATTCCTTATAGGGCGATACGATCGGGGAAAAACGAGCCCAATGGAGATTTGATTTTTTAAAAACAACATAGGGTAAAAAGGGGCCTGAAAAGAAGTTAAGGAGGGCAGGTGAATAGAGAGCAGTAAACGTGATGGCTAGAACATGAAAAAATTAAAAAGAGCAGAAAAGAAAAATTGAGTTAAAGGTTTGCGGGAAGGAAAAGACCATCCAAAGGTTTTTTTTTCGGGGTTTAAAAAAACAAAGATGGGGAATTAGGGGGACCATTAAAAAATAATCGGGGGAGATTGTAAGCAGGGCAGAGGATAGTATAAATTTTTTTAAACGTTTATATTTTAAGGGTTTTTTTACCAGGAGGATAAACAAAGGTACCTACTGATAGTGAACAAGTTTAGAGGAGAGGATGAGAAAAAAACCAAAGATATTGTGATAACTAGGGAAAAGGTAAAAGAAGGTATAGACGGAAGAAAAATTTTAAGTTACCAGGACCAGAAAAGTGTATCCCAGAGTACTAAAAAAATAAAAAGGGGGTTGTTAGTGATGCGTTAGGCATATTTTAGGAACTCGATTGATACGGGGGGAAGTGCCGTTAATGTGGGGGGAAGGGGAGATGTAGTTTCCATATTAAAAGGGGAGATAGAGCATTAAGTCAAAGTATGACCCGTTCCTGACGTCAGTGTAGGTAAATTATTGGAAGCTTTATTCAAAAAACATAGAGGCATCTTAAAAAAGCATAGTTGGTTAATGATTCCAACAGGGGTTCACCAAAGGTAAATCATGTCTCACAAATTTTAGGTTTTTATAAAAAGGTTTAAAACAGCAGAAAATGATGAGGATTATGATATAGTATACTGGACTTTTTTAAAGGCTTTTCGAAAAGGTCCCCACATGGAACTCTTAAAAAAGGGTTTAAGGGCTCAGGAATAGAGGGAAGGTTCTTCTTGGATTAGATTTGGAATAATAGGCAAAAAAAGGGTTTTACAATTAATGGTTCTAAATTTTAATGGGGACAGGTAACGAGGGGGTTCCACAAGGGTTGTTTTGGGTCCATTACTATTTTTTATTTACATCAACGATTGGATGTGGGATTTTCTATGTATCAGCAAGTTTGCGGGATACTAAGGTAGGGATTTTTTAGATCACAGTTGATATAAAATTTTGCAAGGGACTTTGTAAATTAAATGAGTTGGGCAGACAGGTGGCTGAGAAATTAATATTGATAAGTGCAGCGTTTTTGAAAGTTGGTAGGAAAAAATCCTGGTAATAGGTAACCTACGCAAGTTCGCTGAAAAGATCAGAGGGGGAGAAAAATTTGGGGGTGCGGGTAAACTCAGACAGACCCTGTCCTAGGAATATGTATTGAGGCTAGAAAAAACGAGCCAACAGGGAGGGTAGTTAGGATTTTTTTTCCAACTGTTAAAAGTAGAAGTGCTGAGGTTATTCTAAAGCTTTTTTTGGCTTAGTCAGACCTCATAGATAGCAGTTTTGTTTTGGTCTCGTATTACAGGTGGATATTGCCTTGTTAGAATCAGTGCGAGGAGGATGACCAAAAAATTTAAGGGATGCGTAACTTTAGTTTGAAAGGATTGAAACTATTTAAATGTAAAATCACTCGGAGGCGAGAGTAAGGGGGGATCTGATAGAAGTTTTAAGTGGATAAAGGGGAAAAAATGGCGTGAGGAAAATTTAAGATTATTTAAAACAGGGTAGAACAAAAAAAAACGGATTCAAGCTGGAAAAAAGGGAGATTTAAATAGGAAATAGGGGAAAAAAAACTGGTTCACAAATAGGGTGGTGAATGATTTGGGAAGGGGCTAAGTCGTCAGGTGGTCAATGCGGAGTTATTGGGGTCTTAAAAAATTGGTTGGGGTATGGATGGGGGGAAGGGGGATATGGAGGGGTTAAGTAACAGGAACTACTTGGTAGGTCTCACGGCCCCCTTTTTAGCTTCCCTTCCTTCTTATGTTTTTATGTTCTTTTATTGTCTTTGGGAAAAAGTAAAAATGACCAAAAAAAGGGAACAAAAAAGTAAAAAAATCCAACAAAAAAAATGGAAGGTGAAAAAATTGACAAAAAATTGACGAAAGGCAAAGAAAAAAAATGTAGCTGAAAAAAATGGACAAAAAAGTGACAAAATGGAGGGAAAAAAAATGAATATTGAAAAAATTAACAAAAAAGTGACGAAATGCAAAAAAAAGATTGAAGATAAAAAAGATAGACATAAAAGTGACCAACAATTTTTTTTTTATTTGAATATGTAAAAAATGACAATAAAAATGACGAAATAAAAAAGAAGAAGAATGGAAATGCAAACGTGACTTTGAACCCTTGGCTTTGGTTTCTGCCTTGTCTGCAAGATTAATATAACCCTTGGCTTTGGTTTCTGCCTTGTCTGCAAGATTAATATAACCCTTGGCTTTGGTTTCTGCCTTGTTATTTGCAAGATTAATATAACCCTTGGCTTTGGTTTCTGCCTTGTCTGCAAGATTAATATAACCCTTGGCTTTGGTTTCTGCCTTGTTGTCTGCAAGATTAATATAACCCTTGGCTTTGGCTGCCTTGGGGGAAATTAAATAAGGCTTTGGGTATCGGGCCTGCCTTTTTTGGCCCCCGTGGGTGGGCGTTCTTGGGTGTTAAAGAAAATTTTTATGTGGGTGTGTGGGTGTTGTGGTGTGGAGGGGGTGTGGTGGTGTGGGGTGTGGGGGTGGGGGTATTATGGGGTGTTGTTGTGTGTGTGAAATGTGTTGTGTGACTGTGTGTGTGTGTGTTGTTGTTTTGCTTTACCGTTTTCAAAGGTGAATATACTCTGACTGTGGTTTCTATCTACATATTAATTTATTTATTGTACTTATGTATGTAAAGGAGATTAGCTTGAGAAAATTATAAATTGATGAATATAGTAGATCAATGAATTATGATATGAATCTGTATGATAATAATAATGATAGTAATAATAAAAATTATAATTATATTTCGGGCAAAGGCATAGACAGCGAAACACTAAACATAATAATAGATAAAAAAAGAATATTGAGAGAGAGAGGAAAAGGAGAGAGAAGAGAGAGAGGAAAGGGGAAGAGAGAGAGAGAGAGAGAGAGAGAGAGAACCGCCCCTTTGACCTAGGAACTTCAACGGGAAATTTTGTCGAGTTGTTTTTCTTTATCAGTAAGGATGAGAGAGAGAAGGAAAGGGGAGAAGGGGAAAAGGAAGAGAGAGAGAAGAAGAGGGGAGGGGAGAGAGAGAGAGAGAGAGAGAGAGAGAGAGAGATACCTGCCCTTTTGACCTCTTATGGAAACTTTTCAATGGGAATTTTGTTGAGTTGTCATTTTTTTATCAATAACAAATCAGTCAACGTCACGTCCGTATATAGGAGGAGGAGGAGGAGGAGGGAGGAGGAGGAGGGGGGGAAGGGGGAGGGGGAAAGGGGAGGAGGAGGAGGAGGAAGGAGGGAGGAGGGGAGGAGGGGGGAGGGGGGAGGAGGGGGAGGAGGAGGAGGAGGAGGAGGGGGAGGGAAAAGGAGGAGGAGGGGGAGGGGGGAGGAGAAAGTGCGGAGGAGCACAAACCATGGTGATGCAGGGGATAGGGAAGAGGAGGAGAAGCAAAAAAGGAAAGGGAGAAGAGTGGAGATTACGCTTGGGATTTAAAAGGGTCCGTTTAGATTTGTGTTCATTGTCCTCTCTCCTCTTCCCCTCTCCTCTCTCTCTCCTCTCTCTCTCTCTCTCTCTCTCTCTCTCCTCTCTCTCTTTTCTGCTTTGTTTTTGTTTTTTATACGCGTCTATCTATGTATCTATCTATCTCGCTTTTTTTTTTGCTACGTAGTCCTCTTTTTTTTTTTTTTTTTTTCTCTCTCTCTCTCTCTCTCTCTCTCTCTCTCTCTCTCTCTCCTCTCTCTCTTCTCTCTCTCTCTCTCTCTCTCTTTTGTTTTTTGTTTTTTTACGCGCCCATCTATCTATCATCTCTGCTTTTGTTTTTCACGAGTCCTCTCTTTTCTCTCTCTTTTCCTTTTCCCCCCTCTCTCTCTCTCTCTCTCTCCCCTTCTTCTCTCTCTCTTTTTCTCTCTACCCCCCCCTTTGTTTTTTTTTTTTGATCGCGCTCTATCTATGTATCTATCTATCTCTCTTTTGTTTTTGCTCGTAGTCCTCTCTTTTTTCTCTCTTTTTCCTTGTTTTTGTTTTTGCTACGTTTCCTCTCTACTTTGCTTTTTTTTATGCACGTAGTCCTCTTTTTTTTTTCTTTTCTCGTTTTTTTTTTTTGCTACGTTTATTTTCTATTTTCTTGTTTTTTGTTTTTGTGGTAGTTCCTCTCCTTTCTCTCTCCTCTCTCCTTTCCTCCTCTTCTCTCTCTCCTCTCCTCCTCTTTTCTTCTCTCTCTCTCTCTTCTCTTCTCTCTCTTTTGAGCTTCTGTCGACCATGTCATTCCCTATACCCTCTCCGTTTCCCCTTCCTCTCTCTCTCCTCTCTTCTCTCTCTCTCTCTCTCTCTCTCTTTTCCCCTCTCTCTCTCTCTCTCTCTTTTCTCTCTTTTTGGGGGGGACCGGACCCAGCCACTTCTAGAAATTACCCATTCAGTTAAGAATTAAAGCAGCCGTGAGGTAGGGCAGCGGGACATGGGGGGGGTGGTGGTAGGACCTTAATAAAATAATAATAATAAAAAATTAATAATAAAAATGGTAGACTTATAAAAAAAATGAAATAAAATAATAATAATAATAATAAAATAAAATAAAATTAATAAAATGGTAGGACGTATACTCTTATACTACTACATCACTACTCCCCACTCCCTATAAAATAATAAAAATAATAAATGTAGGAATGTATACACTACTACTAACTACTCTATACTACTACTACTACTACTATTTACTACTACTACTACTACTACTACAAATTTAAAATAATAATTTTATTCTCACCCAAAGGGGCATCAGGAAAAACAACAACAAAATTTTATTAGACATTAGGGAACCCTTTAAGTACTAATATTATGTGTATATTAGTATGGTCCCCCCCCCCCCTCTTTTCTCCCTCCTCCTACCTCCTCTCTCTCTTTTCCCCCGTTTTCCCTCTCTCTCTCTTCTCTCTCTCCTCTCTCTCTCTCCTCTCTCTCCTTTCTCCCCCCTTTTCTCTCTCTCCTTTCTCTTAACTAGACATTACTCAAAAAAAGCTTAATAATGTATTTTGGGCACGGGGGCGCAGTTACGTTGCAACTAACTCACTTGTGTGTGCACCTTTTCGCTGTGTGTGTAAATATTGGTGTTATAGTGTGTTATGTGTGTGTGTGGTTGTGTGTGTGTGTATATGGTGTGTTAAATGGTATTCTCTAGTTTTATTTTTTAGTTTTTTTTTACAGGGCCTGAGCAACGTGTATGGCCCCGTCTCATATAAAACTTTTTATCATTCACCTTTAGGCTTAGTTTTTGGGGAAGCCACCC
>JACEEZ010018614.1:145219-158224 GCA_016584305.1 Chionoecetes opilio | reverse complement strand
AGGGGAACAAATACGTAGGTGACACGTTAGTTTTCATGGTTCTGTAGAGATATTTGACCAAATATGAGTGTAATGAGTAGGCAACACTGTGCGCGCCGCGCTAACCAAATGGTCCTTCAGACAGCGTTGTTAACTGTACGATAATTATCGTATTTGTACGATAATTTGACTATACGTACGATGTACGATGCTTGGTTGAGAATCGTACACGAAAATACGATAATTAACTGACAAATATAATTACATTATAGTCATACAAAAATTGTCCTCGCAAAAAAAACAAATCAGTCGCTGTCAACTTCCGCGAAAGAGAGAGAGAGAGAGAGAGAAGAGAGAGAGAGAGAGAGAGAGAGAGAGAGAGAGAGAGAGAGGGGAGAGAGAGAGAGAAGAGAGAGAGAGAGAGAGAGAGAGAGAGAGAGAGAGAGAGAGAGAGAGAGAGAGAGAGAGAGTTTTGAGTTTGACTTTTGGTCCTTTGCATGACATGGACTTGGAGCGTTGCTTGCTGCATTGGAACGCAGATTGTGAGAGGGTATTTGGCAAGGTTAACCTTACCAAGACAAAGGTAAGAAACAGATTTCTGACGGGAACCATACTTGGTTCTCTACTAGCAGCGCACAGTAAGGGAAAAGGGATATTGTGTTACTTTCATCCCTACAGATGATAGGATAAGTCGATGACAACTGACACACTATAAATTTAAGCGCCAGCTGACACAGGGGATACAAGAATAGAGGAGGAACAAGAATTCCTCTTTTCTTTTGAGGGTGATAGCTACGTAGAGTTCTAGAGTTCAGCTTCTTTTGAGTCATGATGTGTTACTATATTTATTTTAGTTTTTATAATTTAATTTATTTTGCATAAAATAATTACATGGAATTTGTGTCGTGATTGGATATATTATATATTTTGGTGAAAAGAGGAAATATTTTTATAAGTGGAATGCTGAATTCAATAAAGTATAAACTATAAAACAAGGCTTTGAACCGGTTTAAGGGAACGAAAACGAAAACGAAAACGAACGAAATTATGGTCGGAACAAAAACGGAAACGAAAACGTTATCATATTTACTGTTCCGGAGCAAAAATGCTATTTTAATATACCTGTAACCGGTTAATAACGTTATTTTTTCGTTCCATGCCATATTTGGTTAATAAAGCATTTTCACTTCCAGTAGTAAAATTATTTAAGTAAATACATCTGTATTACATAAATACATCAATTAAGTCTACTGTATTTGTTCACTTGGCAATTCCAATGATCTGAAACTCGAGAAATGCCAGTGGTCGCTGGCAGTTTTAAAATCAAGGTTGGTCTACTGTGTTTTGGCTCCGCGACTAATATTTTTCATAAATTAATTTCGCGATAAACATTGATGCACCGCATCTGAATACCAAAAAATATAGTTCTTCTGTTGTTCTACTAATTATATGGATGACATGCATTACGATGGAACGTTCTATAATAGCAATTTAATGCAAATTACTCGCCTCGAGTAGCAAAGCTTAATATATTATTTTACATTATATTGTGGTATGTAAAATTTGGGCGATGTTCACACTGTTTTTCTAAGACAGTACTGCTGCGTCTGGCAAACGCTTGTCAAAATACAATAAGCAATGCCTTGGAAAAACGAAGAATAAAGAATGTCGAAATCGGCTTGTTGCTGCGACAATGTAGGTTATAATTGTGGAGGCGACGTGCAGCGGCGGGAGTGGTGGGCGGGGAGATTGTGGCGGGGAGATTGAATCAACATTGCCACTTCACGCTTTCGACTCATTGCACTTCCAGGCTTTCTATCTGATTGATACACATAATAACAGAAAATATGACTGCCTAGGTATAGATAACTTCTAAACATACGTTATTGACTATATAATATCATAGAGTAACATTTACCTCCCCCTCCTCAACTATAACCTCTTTGGTTATTTGGTTTATATACAATGTTTTACAGAATCAGGCTTCTATACAATATACATATAGAAGAAAATCGTTCTTAATATTATACTTTTGTGTTTTAAGTGCAGTGGGAATAAGCCCATATTTTGTTTTCCAGTAGACCAACTTATTATCAAAAAAAGGGGTTATTATCCACCTGTGTTTGCAAACACAGGTGGTGGGCCGAAGGCCCACCAATAGCCCTCCGCAGGAACTAGCCAAAAAGGCCGCCGGAGGGCGGCTTTGCGGCTAGTAATAATATAAGCGAAAGTGTGTGTGTGGTGTGTGTGTGTGTCTGTCTGTCAGTCTGTCTGTCCGCGATAGGTGCCGCCCCCGTGGCGGAATCCCATCATATGTCACAGTTTGGAATCAGGGTTTACCAGGGAAGGTTTTAAGCCCACTTATAGGATGATCTGATCACTTTATTTTTTTATTTTTTTAGCAACCTATTAGCGAGAACTGAAGAAAAAAAGTGGGTTGCGAGAATTGAGGAAACCTTGATGTAGGGTGATGGGTAATAGGTGAGTGAATGGGTGGGGTGAGGGGTGAGTGAATGGGTGATGGGTGAGGGAATAGGTGGGGGGGGGTGATGGGTAATGGGTTGTGTGGTGAGGGTAATGGGTGAGTGAATGGGTGTGTGGTGATGGGTAATGGGTGGTGAATGGGTGGGGGGTGATGGTAATGGGTGAGTGAAGGTGGTGGGGGGAATACATACTTTTCAGGAAAGTTAGAAGGGGCTATCTGGAGAGTCTGTGTTTGGTGGGCCGAGGTGGTGGGAAATTTGGGTCTATCTGGAGAGTGTGTTTGTGGGTTGAAGGCCAACCAAACACAGGGGTGGGCCGAAGGCCCACCAATAGCCCCCGCAGGAGCTACCCAAAAAAGGGCCCGCCCGGAGGGCGCTTTGCGGCTAGTACATTTATATAACTAACAAAACAACTGATAGGTATGCTACTAATATCTCTCTCTGGCACATTTTCCTCGGGCATATATAACGAGTTAGCATCACTAAAGACTTGCATGTGCCACTGAAGGGGACGTGCACATTGCGTAGTTTACATTATCTACTATTTCATGTCTTCAGTGACACAGCCTACAAGTCTGTAGTGATGCTAAAATTTAATATATGGTGCCTGGTGACATTAGTACAGTGGCGACTATAATGCTGTTGATGGTGCATTCATTTCCCAAAAAAGTTGTTTCAGAAATTGCGAATATTGTAATTTTTTGTGAAATTACTGTAGTCTTATGGTCGGCCATCATGGTGTTTCTTGTCTTTATCAGCGCACGAGAAGCTCCTGGTCCCTCTTCCCCGCTGACTGTAGTGCGCATGCCCAGTTCTCCCCACCCCTAGGCCAAGGTGGTCCTGCTCGCTGGGTTGGACCAGACTAGACTGGGCTAGATCGGTCCAGCCCGCCTCGCGAAAAACAGTGTCAGCCCCGGACTAGTCCAGTCCAGACCGAGCTAGAACGGTCACGAAAACGCGCTATTACCTCAGCAGGATGAAGGCAGCGCATGCAGAGTGTCGTCTCTTAAAGGCCGGGGCCCGAAAAAGCAGCTATGGGCACTGTTTGCCTACCCTGCAGCAAATTCCTCCTCCGCGCTGACGTTGGGGTTTAAACATAATATTATTCCTCCCGAAAAAAAATTGAATTTTTATCGAAAATTTGCAGCCGACACGATTTCCAGATTGCTATTAATCAAAATTCGAATTATAGTAATCTGGCATAAAAAATATCTATTAAAATTTTTTTTAAAAGCGTTATAGCTGTGATAAGTAATAGGCTGCGAGGTTTTCCCCCAACCCGCCTACTGCACAGTGCAGAGGGTCTTTCCCCTTCCCCTCTTAAACCCACACACACACACACACACATATTATTATGTGTGGTGTGAGTACAGGTAAAAAAATTATGATAGACAAATGGGGGACGAGTTTTTGTCAGATTTTAAGACTAAAGACCGGTGTTTATCACTAAAAAGCACGAAAATGGCTGGAAAAAAAGGCATTTAAAAATTTGCAAAAAAAAGAAGTAAAAAAGGCATTTTTTGATTAGAAAGGCAGTAAAAGGCATTTATTTCCATGGGGGGCTTTTGGATAAGTAAAGCGATAATGCGATAAAGCGAAATATCGCTTTTAAAAAAGAAAATTTACCGCTTTTCTTTTTTCGCAAGCCGGAAAAATTATCGTTATATTTACGCTTTCAAATTTCCCGCGATAAATCCAGCGATAAAGTAGAAGACGAAAAACCGTTACGGCGGGAGGTTACAGGTCATTGTTACGCGGCAAACAGATGCGGCCAGGCGCCTGGGCGGCCCGCGCTTCTGTTGTCAGTTTCTTTGAATAGCCCCCAAACTGGACGCATCTGATCTCAGCTGTGTTTCATTGTGCTACCAGCGATCCAAAGCTTCTTTGTGTGTTATAACTTATATATACTTAATTTTTATTGTATATTGCTATCTTAACTAAATATCTAATTAATATATATTAGTTTATATATTTTTTTGCGTTTTGAGGTGCGCCTCGCGCGTGCCTCCCGTTCGTACGAACGTCGGGGTGATTTTGTGTTTTAATTTTTTCCTTTTCAGGAAATCTTTTAGGTTTTTGCGTTTTATATTGCGTTTTTTAATTTCGGGTCCTTTAGTCTTTTATTAAGTAATATATGGTGTTTAAGTGTAAAAAAGGGGTTTTTTAAAATGCATAAGTAGCAAAAATAGAGTATTTTTGGATTTATCGCAGGATTTATCGCTTATCGCTTTAAGGTATTTTGGAAATTTATCGCTTTATCGTTATAGGCCCTTAGCGGAAAAATTTATCGCTTTAATCGTTATCGCTTTATCGCAAAATTTATCGCTGCCCACCACTGTTTATTTCCTTTGTTAAAACAGGTGAAACACTTTAAAATAAAGTTTATAAGGGAAATTTTACCAAAGTAAAGATATCATGATACATTTCTAATCTTTTCTCTGATTGCACCAAAATTTCCCAAGCATTTTCCTCAAATTATCAGGAGTTAAATTGTGCCGTCCTGTCAGAGAGTACATATTTCAATTGAGAAAATTTTCTTTCAACCTCAACTGAGGTTACTGGTGCATACTTAAACACAAAATGTCCTCTAATTTCAGGTCCACACACTTTGCTTCGCTAGTGCCTTCCAGAACCTGAGCAATGGTTTCATTTGTTCCAGATCTGTGTTTACCTAAAACCACTCTCACATTTAGCTTTTACGTCTTTTCCTACATCGCCAGGGGCCGCTATTTTAAAAAGATTCATAAGCATTCCTTGCGATTTGGGCCCGTAATCGCTGTCAAAGCAACTCTTAAGAACTCCTAGCAACTCACAACTTTTTTTTTTTTTACTTGGTAAAACTTTTCACAAGGACTTACGAGTAAGTTTGTGTCTGAATCCTTGAGTTTCTGTGAGTTTAAGCAAAACTTGAAAAGGCGTGAGATTTGGTAGGTATAGTATCATCAATAGATGATATAATCACTACCCGGGCCCCACCGTATATATTCACATAGTGTACAAATGTCAATAATGCATGACAGGTAAAAGTTTTGTTTTTCGTACATTTTTTCGGTTTCGGACACTTGTTTACAAACAAGGAAGGCGACTCTTATCTCAAAATTAGTCGCCGTAAGCCAAACCTCCCCAGACCCAACTCTAGCTGACCTCCAGTGGCTCTCCTAACCCCGGCTTGGCCTTCAAAGACCTCAAGACCTTTCTACAGAATCAGCCAACTGCACGGATATAACCTGCTGATTCCTCTGCATACTGCACCTTCGGGGCACTTATACTGTACTTGGCACCACCGCCTGCCACGGCCCCATCAAACTCCAACAACCCAAGTGACATCTCCCAGCAAAAAAACGCCTTAGCAGCCAATTGGTCTGATGAGACAATTCAAACCCCGTCAAACTGATTGGGGAACGGAAAAAGTACTGCGTGGCAAGTTCTCCCAAGTTTTTACCGCTGAAGACAAGAACAAAGCTTGGATGAGGTGGCCAAGGAACTCAAAGCGCGCATGGGCATCTAGAACATGCTGCAATGCGAGAAACGTTGGTATACCGTTTCTTCACGGGGAAGGGCAGAACATCTCTGCTGAACGGAAAACTCTGACTGGAACCGGTAAGCAACTGTTCCTGTTCATAACTTAATATGGGGTGGGTGGGTTATCAATCATCAATCATTGGGGGCATACGCCGGGGGGCGCGTCGCCTCGCCCACCCTACGACGCCACTCCCGGGGTCACCACGCGCGAGTTCCCATGCAGGCTCCTTTTTCCATACCAAACACTCTCGACAAGAAACATCAACTTCCCCAGCCACGAGCCTTGTAAGCGCCCCCTTGGCCTCCTCCACGCCGGATTGTCTCTTACAGATACAACCCCATGGGAAGGATTGGTTTCAGGGTAGCGGGCCACATGCCCATTTTAGCCGAAGTTGGCGCTGACGGCTATGCAGGTAATAGGCCTCGATCAGTCTCACGGTGCAATCGCTGATTTGACACGTAATCATCCCAGCGATACCCCATGATTCTGCGAAGACACTTATAAACAAAAGCATTGATTCGTCTCTTCAAGTCACTATTTAGTGTCCATGTCTCACAACCATAGAGTAAGACAGGGATCACAAGCGACTTGAAGATCCGGATCTTTGTCCTCCTGCACAGGTACCGACAACGCCAAATACTCCCGGTGAGCGAGTCCATAACACCGTGGGCTGTGCCAATCCGCCGTAAGACTTCTTGACGTGACCCGCCGTCATTATGGACTGCGCTACCAAGGTATGTAAAACTTTCCAAGATCTCAATGTCCTCGCCACACGCATGAACAGACTGTACTGCTTCATCTAGTAAGTCTCCAAACACCTGGACCTTGGTCTTGAGCCAGGAGACCTCAAGTCCCAAAGGCTTTGCCTCCTCGTGCAGCGCCTCGAGAGCCATCACCAGGACCTCCAGCAACTCAGCAAAGATTACTGCATCATCGGCAAAAACAAGATCAGTGATCTTGGTGTTGCCGACGGATGCTCCACAATCACTTTGATCTACAACCCTGTCCAATACCCAGTCCATACAAGCGTTGAAAAATGATGGGGCAAGGACGCACCCTTGCCTCACTCCTGTATTCACAGGAAAGAAGCTGGATACACCTGCCCCACACTTCACAGCACTCTCATATCATTAGTATACTATATTTTATTTTATTATTTTATTATATATATAAAATGACTACACAATGACTATAAAATGACTACATGGCAGCTTAGGGTAGCCCTTCACTCATATCCACGGATAGATTTGAATTATTTAAAGGGTCCAGTGTTTGACATAATATTGTCAGAAGGAGGATTATCTCACCGACCGCTCATTGTTTTGGCTTATAAAACGGTTGTGTTCGTTCTACACTTTGTATTCTACTGTGCTAATGCGCGATGCTTGGGAAATATGCAAGCTATGATGACATATAACGAGTAATAGAGTTGCATAAGAATGATGAAACAAATCGAGAAATAAGCCGTATAACTGGTGTCAACGGAAAGACAGTGAGTGTGTTGGTGAAGAAATGGCGCGGTGAGGGATGCAAGGATATCCCTCACCATAAACATGGGGGTGGACCAGCCAAAAAAGTTTCTAACAATACTTTACATATTATCAAGACAGTAAACTGAGGATTTATATACAACTATCTTTTGATTATTAAGGACAGAGCCAGGGCCGCCTAAGTTGCCGAGTAGTCATTTTCTCCCGGGCGCATATTGCCCAAGTCGGGTACAGGCCATTTGGTACTGAAGCGATTGGTACTGAGGTCAACTGATCACGAGTTAACGTCGGCCACGCGCCATATGGGACACAGGTTAATTAGGCCTCAAACCATCTAGGCCACGAGACAATTGGGACCCACTTCCAAATGGCCATAGTGTCAGATAGGACCCAAAACGTGGAGAAAGAGAGAGAGAGAGAGAGAGAGAGAGAGAGAGAGAGAGAGAGAGAGAGAGAGAGAGAGAGAGAGAGAGACACACACATACACACAATCCCCCCCTCCACACACGAGAAATAAAAAAGAAATAGAAAGAGGGTTAATGTGTGTGTGTGTGTGTGTGTGTGTGTGTGTGTGTGTGTGTGTGTGTGTGTGTGTGTGTGTGTGTGTGTGACAAACTTGGGCTGTTGCTGTCCCGCTAGGCTCCGGGCTAGAGCAAGGGGATGTGGGGGTGCGGTGGTTAGGTCCCAACGTTACCCAAAATCGTCATAATGAGCTCCAAGACAGCTCCGGGAGGGTGAAACTATAGCAATCGCGTGTACGATTCGCGTGGCCAAGCTCATGGGTGAATGACACATCTATTAGATTGGTCGTTGTCAGTTGCGTTAAGTTAATTTAAGTAAGGACATGTGTGTTGGAAAGGTAATTGTTGACGAAAAAGTGTAGGAGAGATTATAGCAAGTGAGGTTTTGGCGTTAATGGATAAGGCAGGTGTGAAGAGCTCATTTGAGGAAGCTGGCCAGGTGACTGATTGAGGAATAGGGCGAGGTCTAAAGTGTTAATTATAGGTGCAGTACAGTACCTCAGTCACACACACACACACACACACACACACACGCACACACACACACACACACACACACACACACACAGACACAGACACAGACACAGACTTATGCTCTTTATATATATATATATATATATATATATATATATATATATATATATATATATATATATATATATATATATATATATATATATATATATATATATATATATATATATATATAGGGAGGTCCCGTTATACGAGCATTCGAGATACGAGAATCCGATGATACGAGATGTGTAAATTAGGGTCTATTTTCAATATACGAGATCGAAAATCCAATGTTACGACATTCAAACTGGGGTGAGTAAAATTACCAAGTTATTTACTAAAGTAAATTACAAGTTATTTACTAAAATTATAAAGTCATTTACTGACTATATGATTTTACCTAAGGTTGTACGATAATCAATCTGAAAATATGATAATTCTGGTGGCTCAGTACGACAATGTGGCCTACAAAAATTCACAACCCTGGGCGAGAAGCCAGCAACGGAGGTAGTATGGCCAGCAACAACCTGCTCTCGCACTACCTAGATACTACTTTCCCTAATGACGGAAGCTACAAAGCTGATTGAAAGCTCCCTCGATAGGTCGTAAACGAGTAGGAAGGTTGTGACTGGCTAAGGCGTCATCCGTCACCAGCCAATGACAAACAGTTTTTAAAACTTCTCGACCAATAACGTCATCTAAAACTAATTCTCGTTTTATTTTGAATGCTTGCGTTTTAAGTAGTTTTAATGTATCAGATAGTAAGATATATAAGTAAGGAGCCTGTGTTGTTAGTGTATTGGTGGTAGAAGGTGTGTATGTGTGTTAAAATGGTGAATATTTGTGATATCTCCCCGGGCGGAGCGAAAGATAGATGGGTGGTCTTTCTTAAATCCCTAGCCCCTGTCCACCCAGCAGTGAATGGGTACCGGGTGCCAGCCGGGGGTTTGTAACCCCCCCCCCGGGGTGGTGGCTTCGGCCAACACTAATATGCAGCAGCGGTAGATCACTATGGCTCTGAGGCATTATCCTCTAAACAAAACAAACAAGAAACAAACAAACAAGAATATGGGGCGGCTCCACGGCAAGTATTTCTCCGTCACTCTCTGCTCCGCCAGCTCGGCCAGCAGTCACCTCATCATAACATCTTTAAATCACCCGTATTTAAGGTGACACACGGTGCTACATTGATTTAGATAATGACACGTGGATATAACATCTCACCATAATCACTAAGTTGTATAATAACGAGTGATAAGACGTTTAAGCCTGCCCAAACATACCTTGGCGGAGGAGGCGGCGGCCTGCCCCGTCCGCCACCTCTCTCAAAAACCACCGTCATCCGCCTCACCTGTGCTTTCCTGAAGAAGACAGTCAGCTCCTACGCCTGTGATAGCACCATAGGATATCACCAGTGATCATAGGATTCCTCAAAGGGTCCTCGCTTTCCTACTAAATAATTACCAAGGAGATCTCCGCTGGCGGCGGACATCGGCTGCCGCCCGCACAACACAACACCCCGTTATCAGCTGTATAATATGTGCCTTCCTGAAGAAGTCAGGTCAGCTCCCACGCATGTGATAGCACCATAGGATATCACCAGGGATCATAGGATTCCTCAAGGGGTTCTCGCACCCCTATTAAATATTTCCAAATTTTATGATAGCTTGAAAAACATGTTTTTTTTTTTTTTTTTTTTTTTTTTTTTTTTTTTTTTTTAAATTGTTGGGGTCCTGGAACCAAACCTATATTTTACCATTAGTTATGTGTTTCGTTATACGAGATTTCGCTTTACGAGTATGCCAGGTGGAACCTAACTGCTCGTATCTTCGGGACCTCCCTGTATATATAAGAGCATAAGAAAATAAGGAAGCTACAACTACACGTGGTAGTTCCTGTTACTTAACACTACCTACATCCACCTTTCATCCCCATCCATGAAATTGTCTAGCCTCCTTTTCAAGTTCCTTATTGACTCCGCACTAACTACCTGACGACAGAGTTCATTCCAATCATATACCACCCTATATGTGAACTAGTTTTATACTATTATGTTCAAGAATGTGTCATCTTTATCGCACAGTCGATAAGTATTACATATCCCCGGCATGGCGATCATTAGGTGCCAGGGGCGGTGTCCACACGTGTTCACCCCCCCACCTCCCTGAAAATGGTGGGAAATGGTGTGCCCCTCCCTGCGCCTCGGGCTACGATGCCTGCCGCCTCACCCCCGCGCACCCTCTTGCCCCCCACCACCCCCCCACCCCTGGCCGAGTCGCGGTCGGGCCTGGGTCAGGTCAGGGGCGCTTTCATCGGCCTGTCTCCTCGCTCCCCCGGCGACGCCTCGCCTCCCTTCCCTCCCTTCTCCTGCCGCCCACCTCATCTCAACCGCGGCCTCCCACACCTATTGCCCTTCCTCAAGGGGGACAGTAACTGCTTGCATTATCAACGAAAAATATCAGGGCTTAAGTGAGCCTTGAACTCGCGACCAAATGAAAGCCAGACGGATATCTCTCTCTCTCTCTCTCTCTCTCTCTCTCTCTCTCTCTCTCTCTCTCTCTCTCTCTCTCTCTCTCTCTCTCTCTCTCTCTCTCTTCTCTTCTCTCTCTCTCTCTCTCCGAACAATCATAATAGGTCATGTCACACCTCAGTGTGACATTTTTTTTTCTCTCTCTCTCTCTCTCTCTCTCTCTCTCTCTCTCTCTCTCTCTCTCTCTCTCTCTCTCTCTCTCTCTCTCTCAATCGTCTGAAAGTATTCTATAATATCTTAGAAGTATAAGGAACACTTCAGATGGATAAACTTTTCCCTGAGGGGGGGGAGAGAGAGAGAGAGAGAGAGAGAGAGAGAGAGAGAGAGAGAGAGAGAGAGAGAGAGAGAGAGAGAGAGAGAGAGAGAGACTTTACAGCTATAGATCCACTTTATTATATGGTTAACGGGTAGCATGTGGGTGATCTTAGACAATTCGACGATTGCCGAAATATTTTGGCACCGGGCAGGATTCGAACATACCGAGTTCATAATCTCTCTCTCTCTCTCTCTCTCTCCTCTCTCTCTCTCTCTCTCTCTCTCTCTCTCTCTCTCTCCTCTCTCTCTCTCTCTCTCTCTCTCTCTCTCTCTCTCTCTCTCTATCTTCTTTTCCTATATTATATACTATATATATCTATTTTATATATATATATATGATATATATATATAATATTATATATATATCTATATATATATATGTAATGGACGTAAGAGCAGGAAGAGAAAGAGCTGCGAGGACTGGAGAGACGACGGGAGGGACGAGTGACGAGGAAGAGAGGGAGAGATACGAGAAGAAAGATAGGAGGAGCGTGGTGAGTGAGAGGAGAGAGAAGGACGAGATGTTGAGGAGAGGAGAGCGAGGAGAGTGAGAGAAGAGAGTGAGGAGGGAAGGAGGGAAGAAGGATAAATAGTAGGAAAGGAAATACAAAACAAATAGAAGAGGAAAAAAAAAAAGAAAACGGGAGGACGAAAGAGAGGAGGCTCTGAGGTGAGAGAGAGAGAGAGAGAGAGAGAGAGAGAGACGAGGAGGAGCAGAGGAGATGAAGAGAGAATGAGAGACGAGAGAAGGACGAGAGATGAAGAGAGCCGAGGAGGGAGAGGAGAGATGATGGGAGACGAAAGGAGGAGGAGAGAGAGACGGAGAGGAGAGGGAGAAGAGAGTGAACGAGAGAGATGAGATTGGAGGAGAGAGACAGAGAGAGCGAGAGAGAGAGAGAGGAGAGAGAGAAGAGAGGCGAGGGAGAGAGACGAGAGAGAGAGCGAGGAGATAGATGTCGGAGGAGGCACGAGATGAGACGGAGAGAGAGGAGAAAAAAAAAAGTGGAGGTTAAAGTTGCAGGGAATGGAGGAGAAAGAGAAAGAGGGAGGAAGTTGGACTGGAGGGAAAGGAATGTCCTGAGTGACCATTACACACACACATTGCTGGACTCATTTACAACACAACACACACACACACACACACACACACACACACACACACAACACAAACACACACACACACACCACACACACCACACACACACACACACACAACACACCCACACACACACACACACACAACACACACACACACACACACCACACACACACCACCACACACACACACACACACACACACACACAAACACCAACACACACACACACACACAACACACCACACACACGTACACACACACACACACACACACACACACACACACACACACACACACACACAACACACACACACACCCACACACACCACACACAACAGCTGGTGAAACGAACTGAGGAAACCTTAGAATCACACTCTGCGTTACTTGTCTTAACTGACATCACACCTTTCTACTTATGCAACACTCCCCTTTTTGCACATCTATTTCTCTCTCTCGCTCTCTCTCTCTCTCTCTCTCTCTCTCTCTCTCTCTCTCTCTCTTCTATCTATCTCTCTCTCTCTCTCTCACTCATAGCCTCCTCTCTTAGTCCC
>JACEEZ010018614.1:141039-145194 GCA_016584305.1 Chionoecetes opilio | reverse complement strand
TAAATTAGGGTACGCCGTAGGTCCAAGAAAAGTGAAATACAGACTACTTCGGAAATTGCAGGGTGTTTTTCTTATGTAAAATTGGAATTTTAAAGGGTGTTTGGTCCTGTTCAAACTTTTTGGTTTGCTCTTGAGGAACTTCTTGCTATGCAAACAATGGGAGTTATAGATCATTTTGTTTATACCTTTCTTATATATTTTACCTTATCCTTTATTTTGTTTTATTTGAAGATTGATTTTATCCATTCTTCTTCTTCATGATTTGGAGCTTGAATTGGCTTAGAGCTTAATTATTATATTTCACCATCTTATTGCTTATTAAAATAACATTCTTATTATCAGAAGGCTGCCATTAGGAATATTTTTTTAACTTCAGGCCTTAGCTCATTTTTCAATTATTATACTCGACCTCTATGCTCTCTACTTACTTCTCACAGCCTTGGTTGGCGGTGGACGAGAGTCTTGTTTAGAGTTCATCACGCCTACGTATCCGCGGCGTCCGTGTGATGAAGAGGGGAATCCACTCCACAAAAAATCAGCGGCAGCCGGGAGGGTCGTTGACAAGCGGGGAGTACCCAGTGAGGAGACATGCGAAGGATCAGACCCCATGGGCTTGCCCAGTGGAAGAAATCAAACGCCCCAGTTTGCACCCTCCAGTGGTTGTATTTGGACGGGTCCGTGACCAGAAGATAGATAATTATCTATCCTTCATATATCATTCACTTATCGATCTATCAAAAAATATACTTTTTGGAAAGGAAGGTTAGTGAAGTTGTGAGAGACAGAGCAATAAAGCAGTACCAGGATTTCGTGGAGTAGAATCATGGGACCAGGCCTGTTTTGGACATAACAGGCCTGCCTTCAAACACGATCTTCCTCTTGCAAGGAACCAATGCCCAACTGCTCCAACCAACAGCTGTGCCACGCGAGAGCAACAACGTGCAGTGTGACTGCCCCTCGCCAGCAAAGTCCCTACTTTAGACATGGAGTAGTGCATTGTATACCAAGAGGAGCAAAGTTGGGGAGGATGAAGTGCAATGAATGATGGGGACAGGGGTAGAACAAAGAATGGGAGACGCATAGACAAGTGAAAACAGCAAAAGAAGAAGGCAGTTGGAAGAGCGAGGCTAAGCTGAAGAAAGCAGAAGCAGAAAGATGCAGGGTCAGGACGTCTGAGCGGGCATGGAGCAGGGATGTTCCTGGGCCAGGCTGAAGGATCACCAGGATTCTGGAGGAAGGGAGGAGGAGGTAGTTCACCCTGCCACTCAGAGGAAAGAGGCAGGAGCAACAGGAGGCTAGCCATACTGGTAGACGACGCTCAGGAGAGGCTGGGGTTGCTGGCCCCCTTGGTTGATGCAGTACTTGGACAGGCCAGCGCAAGAAAGAAACACAATGGAGGTCCGGAACCCTGGCGCTGGCAAAGATCCGGTTCGACATTCCGCCACTCTGCTGCTGCCTTGGCTTATGGATTCATCCCAGGACATTATCGTGACGGCCACTCTCTCATACATGGCGTTACCTGGTCCTGCGGATCCTAAGCAAACTGAGGGGGGCCACGCAGGATGCATGGCATCGGCCAGGGACCTTGAACAGGGGAAGCCCAGGGTACCAAAATGTTGGATGGGTTACGATGGGAGGACGGACAAGACCAGGGCCGATGGTGCCCGACAGCTATGGAAAAATGCACCCAAAGTATTGATAAGGGAGAGCATGTGTCAGTGACAGGAGAAATCCATTATGGAAGGTACTTTGGGCAATTCTGTACCGAAGGACGCGGTGCCACCTGATGAAGCCTGCAGTTCAAGGTGGCTCAGGCTCTCCTCAGATCTGCTGGTGACATACGGACTCAACCGACTCACATGATCGTACTGCAAGGCGACTCAACTAGGCCAACACGGCGTGGAAGGTGGTACTACGCAACCATTTGGAGAAGATGCTTGGAAACGCAAGCTATTCTAGAGTATATGGCGTGTGCACACAAACGAGATTGCCCACCTGGTCGGCACCGTAATCAACAGCTATCGAAGGCCTACCTCATCGACACTGCTTACGGGTGCCAGTGTGAGTCTGATGTCCAGCTGTGAATGGAGCAGTACAACGCAGAGTTCAGAGGAGTGCCACTAAGGCGGTGAGCTCTCACAGAGATACCGGAGTTATCCTGGTCAACATGTCCACTGACCAGCAGGCCAGGCTGTGATGCGGGGCGTTCTCCCATCCGAAAAGCTGCAGGAGGGGATCACGTGTGGCAAGGTGTCCCACTCCAGATGGCTCACCACAAGCCAAGCGTTTTTCGCTGCACATGTGGACCAGAAAGGCATGGATACTGACTGGCAAATGAACGAAACAGCCCCTGGTAAAATTCCCAGTCGATTAGTACTGCCTGCAGTTGTACTTCAAAAATCTAACTACGAACATCAAGGTTCACCACAGGACTCAGGAGGACGCCCCCCCCCAAGCACATCCTCACGCAGCTCAGAGTGATGAGGTCGCCAGGCCCAAGAAAGTCCAAACAGCTGTGACCTTCTAAGTTGCGGACAGGAGCATGGTTAGCACACTCAGAATGTGTACTCCTGACATCGCTGATGGCGAGTGTTCAGAGTGAGGACGACGCAGGTTCGCCGTTGACGCCAGAGTTGAAGCTGAGGGCTGGCGGGGAGTATGGGGACACCAGTGAAGGACCTCGCATAACACCCAAGCTGAACTTTTCAGCCACTAGCTTGCCAGACAAGATCAGTGACAGCCTAGGCCAGGTGCACGGAGCGGCATTCACATGTCATGTACGGGGGAATCAGATCCAGAGATCTGGTCAAGCGTAGAGGTTCGGAAGTTCTCTATCCACACTCAGGGAGGCACCGAAAGAGTCTTGAAGAAGGTGACAGAGGCTGCGCAAGCAGTGGTGGGGCAGCAGGCCAGAGGATCGGTTAATCCGGCTCGGGCCACACCGGGAGGACCAGCCCGCATCAGGTCTAAGAAAGGGACATGTATGGTACACGTTATAGGCCAACTGTAGAGGCTGTAACACGTGATGTAAGTGCCTGATGAACCAAAAAAACGGAATCAGAGAGCGAGCCTTACCACGATAGTCATTTGGAAACTCAAATATGGTGCATGTGATGCACTACACAGGAACCAAACCGGGACACTTGCGTACTCATTAAGGATTATTCGATAAGGGCTGCATATAAAAAGTGCGATTTTGCAAATAGTAAGAAGTGCTCAAATGAAAAATGGTAAAGAGATTAAAATCGTCTTAGAATTCATTCTTACATAGGAAATGTGGCATGCAAAATTGAGGCAAAAAATAATTTTGTTACGGCGTAGCCTAGTATAATTCATAGAAAGATGTCAAAACTTCGGAATCAACTTCTCTCGTGGGACTTCGGGGCATCTAGATAATAACATCTCTAACAATTTTCTTCTGCATCTGTCACTCTAGCTTCACCCAGGATTGCTACACAGCGGTCTCAGCTACGTAAAACGGCTGAACGCTTCGCTCAAAACCTTTGATAAAAAAATTCCACTCTGGAGAGAATGGCTTTGCCCTTTCCTTCACCCTTGATTTATTCAGCCTGTCAATTAACGATCCTTCGGAGGATGTTTCTTTGCCTTTCTGGCCTAGTCCTGGAAGGTTACGGTCATGACGGAGTCCCTCTATGGTTTCTCAAAAACTGTGCCTTGTGCTTGCACCTTACATGGTCAAACTGTTCGTCTCATGTCTATTACTTGCCACCTTTCCTTCTTTGCTGGAAAGTTTCCGCTAACATTCCAAACCTGTTCCTAAGAAGGGTGACCGTTATAATCTTCAACTAACCATACTATAGTTTGATTCCTGCCTTTCTAAGTTTTTAATCTACAATTAATTAAGAACGATTCTAAGCTCTATAGATCACAATCTTCTATCTGATCGTCAGTACGGTTTCCGTAAAGGGGCGATTACTCGGCGAATCTCTAGCTTCATAACTGAATACGGCATCTCCTTTAGGGTTTCGGTGAACCCCCCGCCCCTTCTACTCCTCTTCTCTCTCTCCTGCCCCCAGTTTGTTATCTCTCTCTCCTCTCTCTCTCTCCTCTCTCTCTCTCTCTTCCTCTCTCCTCTCTCTTCTCTTCTCCTCTCTAACGATACTAGTTTCCCTGACTCGCGTTCCTTTTTCTGCC
>JACEEZ010018614.1:106039-133539 GCA_016584305.1 Chionoecetes opilio | reverse complement strand
AGAGAGAGGAGAGAGAGAGAGAGAGAGAGAGAGAGAGAGAGAGAGAGAGAGAGAGAGAGAGAGAGAGAGAGAGAGAGAGAGAGATCCTATATAGACACTTTGCAAGTACCAACTACAAGGTTATTGACTATACAAAGCGCCATCACGCCAGGACGAATTTGGTGGACTCGAACCGCTGACCGGACGGCGCAGGGACTCTGCAACACCAGTCCGTGATTCTACCAACCGCGCCACCCTGGCGGGTAGAGAGAGAGAGAGAGAGAGAGAGAGAGAGAGAGAGAGAGAGAGAGAGAGAGAGAGAGAGAGAGAGAGAGAGAGAGATTCACTATATACGTTTCAATGTTCCAAAAATGGTGTCATTCTCTTCACAGATGTTCTTTCTTGCTCGCTCTTATTCTATTATTCCTTTGCACTATTTACTTATCTTTCCCATGATATAGTTCGTCTTCTCCTTTACTTTTTTTCCATATTCCACTAATTCCTTCCCCCTTTACCTCCATCACCACCTTGTCCTTATATCACCATTTAATCCTCTTTGTGCTCTTCTGTTCTTCTCCTCCTCTTTCTCCTCTAACATGAAGTAACCCTAAAGATGACTCATATCCCCTTCCCTCCTCCCCTTCTTCCCTCTCACACACACACACACATACACACACGGAAAGAATACAAATGAGACAATGAATTAGTATACAAGGATTGGAAACTAACCAACCAAAATGTACTAGTATCACAGGTGAAATAGAGAACAAGGGAAGCATAGTTGACACGCTTGTTAAAACGAAGGAGACTATGGAAATTGAGGAGGAGGACCTATGAAGCGATCCTAAAAAAGCGTCAGATGTCACAAGAAGAAGAAGAAAGAAGTAGAAGAAGATAGACAAAATAACAAACATCATCATCTCAAACAACACAAAATCACACAAAAAATATTGAAGAAAAAAAATCGACTTCTTGAATGAAATCCAATCATAGAACAAAGAGAAAAGAAGGAGGAGAAGAAAGAATAAGAATAAGAAGAACGTCGATACAACAACAATAACAACAACAACAGCGTCGTGTGAATTAAACAAGACAAAGATTCACGTGAGTATTATATGTCCATTGAAACCACATCGCTCGTCGGCCAGTCTCGGAAAGGTGGGGAGGGGGGTGTCATTGACTGTTAGAGATGGGGGTAAGGGGATCTTTGACTGTTATGGGGAGGTGTAGAGATGGGAAGGGAAAGGGGGGGTAGAGAAGGGAAGGGGGGGTAGAGAAGGGAAGGGAAGTAGAAAAGGGAAGGGTAGGGAAGGGGTTGTTAGAGAAGGGAAGGGAAGGGAAGGGAAGGGGGAGTAGAGAAGGAAAGGGAAGGGAAAAGGGGTTAAGACGAAAAGTGACATTAAAGTATCGATAACAAAGTAAAAAGGTACAAAAATGAGTGAATTAATAAAAGGATTGAGGATGAATCTGTCACATGGAAAGAAGGAATGGATATATCTGATGTAAATGTGGATAGTTTGGAAAAGGGAAAGAAAGAAAGAAAGGAATGAAGTGAAAAGGGATGAAAAATGATGACGGTGTTGGGTTTTTGAGGAGAAAAGGAAATGGAAGGTATGGAAGGAAGGATGGGAGGGAGGAAGGAAGGTGTATGGTTACATTCTGGAAGGTGGATGTTGAGTTTGATATGATAGAGGAGAGATATAGGGAAAGGAGAGGAGAGAGGGAGAGGGCAGGAAGGAGGGAAGAAAGGGAAGGAAGGGAGGAAGAAAGAGGTATGTAGGCTAATAATAAAAACTAATGTAACACTAAAAGACCTTTTTATCTACATATTCATCTTCTCATACTCGTTCTTTATATCTATCGTCACTATTATCATGATTTTAAGTATTACCATCATCAATATCTTCATTACAATAACTTATATACTGCTACCTGAACTTAAATAACCAATAACCTAATTTCTACCATACTATTATAACCACACTAGAAACCATCCCTTCCTTAACTATAACAGTAAGAGGAATAAAGTAACCATTGACCTAAACCTAAACAATAACCTATAAGTAACAATAACCAAAGACTACTGTATAATATAACCTTTAACATATAACCTAATTTCTACCACACTCTTATAACCACACGAGAAACCATCACTTCCCTAACTAAATGAATAATATGAATAAAGTAACCATTGAAAAGAAGGAGGAACGAGGTATGGGCAAATCCACATTAAGTAACTAAACCAGTAAGAGGAATAAAGTGACCATGACAGTGCACCTTTGGCCTTAGTGTATTTGTATGTCTAAATAAAAAATAATAAAAGGAGGTAGCTAGAGAGGGCAAGACAACGTTAAGGAGAGGGCAAGTCAACGTTAAGAAGGAGAGGACAAGTCAACGTTAAGAAAGAGAGGGCAAGTCAACGTTAAGAAGGAGAGGGCAAGTCAACGTTAAGAAAGAGAGGGCAAGTCAACGTTAAGAAAGAGAGGGCCAAAAAGACAACGTTAAGAAAGAGAGGGCAAGCAACGTTAAGAAAGAGAGGGCAAGACAACGTTAAGAAGAGAGGGCAAGACAACGTTAAGAAAGAGAGGGCAAGACAACGTTAAGAAAGAGAGGGCAAGACAACGTTAAGAAAGAGAGGGCAAGACAACGTTAAGAAAGAGAGGGCAAGACAACGTTAAGAAAGAGAGGGCAAGACAACGTTAAGAAAGAGAGGGCAAGACAACGTTAAGAAAGAGAGGGCAAGTCAACGTTAAGAAAGAGAGGGCAAGACAACGTTAAGAAAGAGAGGGCAAGACAACGTTAGAAAGAGAGGGGCAAGACAACGTTAAGAAAGAGAGGGCAAGACAACGTTAAGAAGAGAGAGGGCAAGACAACGTTAAGAAAGAGAGGGCAAGACAACGTTAAGAAAGAGAGGGCAAGTCAACGTTAAGAAAGAGAGGGCAAGACAACGTTAAGAAAGAGAAGGCAAGTCAACGTTAAGAAAGAGAGGGCAAGACAACGTTAAGAAAGAGAGGGCAAGACAACGTTAAGAAAGAGAGGGCAAGACAACGTTAAGAAAGAGAGGGGCAAGTCAACGTTAAGAAAGAGAGGGCAAGTACAACGTTAAGAAAGAGAGGGCAAGTCAACGTAAAGAAAGAGAGGGCAAGACAACGTTAAGAAGAGAGGGCAAGTCAACGTTAAGAAAGAGAGGGCAAGTCAACGTTAAGTAAGAGAGGGCAAGTCAACGTTAAGAAAGAGAGGGCAAGACAACGTTAAGAAAGAGAGGGCAAGTCAACGTTAAGTAAGAGAGGGCAAGTCAACGTTAAGTAAGAGAGGGCAAGTCAACGTTAAGTAAGAGAGGGCAAGTCAAGTTAAGAAAGAGAGGGCAAGACAACGTTAAGAAAGAGAGGGCAAGACAACGTTAAGAAAGAGAGGGCAAGACAACGTTAAGAAAGAGAGGGCAAGACAACGTTAAGAGAGAGAGGGCAAGTCAACGTTAAGAAAGAGAGGGCAAGTCAACGTTAAGAAAGAGAGGGCAAGACAACGTTAAGAAAGAGAGGGCAAGTCAACGTTAAGAAAGAGAGGGCAAGTCAACGTTAAGAAGAGAGGGCAGGGAAGGGAAGGGAGGACGTGAAGGAAGGAAGGGAAGGGAAGGACGTGAAGGGAAGGGAAGGGAAGGGAAGGCAGGAGAAGGTTTAGGGCAGGACGGGGCATGGACGGGGCAGGTCACGGCGGGGCAGTCGTAGGACAGGGGGCGGTATCCATGTGGGTGGTTGAAGGCAACGTGCAAAAGGGTGGGAGGTTAGACTGACAGTGGTGGAGGGTTTACATTATAGGTTACCTGGTGTGTGTGTAGTGTAGTGTGTGTGTGGTGTGTAGTCATGTGTGGGTGGGGGGGGAATAGGGCCAGTTAGGGTGGCTAAGAAAGTTAAGAGGGAGATGGAAAGGTAGATAAGGAGGGAACAACAAAAGGAGAGAGAAAAGAAGCGTAAAAGGGATGTGGTGAATTGTAATACTGTTATACAAAGGTTTTTTTCTTCCTCACACTTCCTTCGCTAATACTTCTCTCATAACAGAGTTTTTTAATCTCTCCTAGAAAAGTACAAGCCACCATAAGACAATAAGAAAGTTTTTGTCGTCTTACTCTGCTCATCTCTCTCAACGTCTCAACTCTTATCAGTCTCTACTCTCTCTCGCTCTCATACTCTTCTCGGTCTCAGGTCATCTCTCTCTAACAGCCTTCCGGTCTTCTGCCTCCAAGGTTCAAAAGATTTCGTTTTACAGCTGAGAAAACGACAATTTCCGTGTGCGGCGGTGCTAGTGTTAGTTTGTTTGTTTGTTGTTGTGTGTGGTCGTGTGATGTGGTGTGATGTGTGTGTGTGTAGTGGGTGTGTGTGTGTGTGTGGAGTGGTGTGCTGTGTGTGTAGTAAGAGGGTCAAGTCAACGTAAGAAAGAAGGGCAAGACAGTTAGAAAAGAGGGCAATGTAACATTAAGAAAGAGAGGCAAGACAACGTTAAGAAAGAGAGGGCAAGTCAACGTTAAGAAGGAGAGGGCAAGGTCAACGTTAAGAAAGAGAGGGCAAACACAACGTTAAGAAAGATCGAGGGCAAGGCAACGTTAAGAAAGAGAGGGCAAGTCAACGTAAAGAAAGAGAGGGCAAGACAACGTTAAGAAAGAGAGGGCAAGTCAACGTTAAGAAAGAGAGGGCAAGACAACGTTAAGAAAGAGAGGGCAAGACAACGTTAAGAAAGAGAGGGCAAGTCAACGTTAAGAAAGAGAGGGCAAGTCAACGTTAAGAAAGAGAGGGCAAGTCAACGTTAAGAAAGAGAGGGCAAGACAACGTTAAGAAAGAGAGGGCAAGACAACGTTAAGAAAGAGAGGGCAAGACAACGTTAAGAAAGAGAGGGCAAGTCAACGTTAAGAAAGAGAGGCAAGTCAACGTTAAGAAAGAGAGGGCAAGACAACGTTAAGAAAGAGAGGGCAAGACAACGTTAAGAAAGAGAGGGCAAGACAACGTTAAGAAAGAGAGGGCAAGTCAACGTTAAGAAAGAGAGGGCAAGACAACGTTAAGAAAGAGAGGGCAAGTCAACGTTAAGAAAGAGAGGGCAAGTCAACGTTAAGTAAGAGAGGGCAAGTCAACGTTAAGTAAGAGAGGGCAAGTCAACGTTAAGTAAGAGAGGGCAAGTCAATGTTAAGAAAGAGAGGGCAAGACAACGTTAAGAAAGAGAGGGCAAGACAACGTTAAGAAAGAGAGGGCAAGACAACGTTAAGAAAGAGAGGGCAAGACAACGTTAAGAAAGAGAGGGCAAGTCAACGTTAAGAAAGAGAGGGCAAGCAACGTTAAGAAAGAGAGGGCAAGACAACGTTAAGAAAGAGAGGGCAAGTCAACGTTAAGAAAGAGAGGGCAAGTCAACGTTAAGAAAGAGAGGGCAGGGAAGGGAAGGGAAGGACGTGAAGGGAAGGGAAGGGAAGGGAAGGACGTGAAGGGAAGGGAAGGGAAGGGAAGGCAGGAGAAGTTCAGGGCAGGACGGGGCATGGGCGGGGCAGGTCACGGCCGTGGGCAGGTGGACAGGTGGGCGGGTATCCATGTGGGTGGTTTGAAGGCACGTGGGCAAAATGGGTGGGTGGGTTAGACTGACAGGTGGGTGGAGGGTTTACATATATAGGTTACCTGGTGTGTGTGTGTGTGTGTGTGTGTGTGTGTGTGTGTGGTGGGGGGGGGGGGAATAGGGCCAGATGTAGGTGGATAAGAAAGGTAGAGGGAAGATGGAAAGGTAGATAAGGAGGAACAAAAAAGGAGAGAGAAAAGAAGCGTAAAGGGATGTGGTGATATTGTAATACTGTATACAAAGGTTTTTTTCTTCCTCTATCCTCTTCCTCTTCGCTATCTAATACTTCTCTCATAACAGAGTTTTTTTTTAATCTCTCCTAGAAAAGTAAAGCCACCTAAGACAATATGAACGTTTTTTTTCTTTTTTTTCTCTCTCTCTCTCTCTCTCTCTCTCTCTCTCTCTCTCTCTCTCTCTAACAGCCTTTCCGTGTCTTCTGCCTCCAAGGTTCATAAGTATTTCGTTTTTACAGCTGAGAAAACCGACAATTTCCGTGTGCGTGCGTGCTTGTGTTTGTTTGTTTGTTTGTTTGTGTGTGTGTGCTTGTGTGTGTGTGTGTGTGTGTGTGTGTGTGTGTGTGTGTGTGTGTGTGTGTGTGTGTGTGTGTGTGTGTGTGTGTGTGTGTGTGTGTGTGTGTGTGTGTGTTGAGTAGTGTGTCTGTCATAAGCGTATTAAAAGCTTTGGATTATAGTTTGTTTGTTTACTTAGTCACTTTACACCTCTCTCTCTCTCTCTCTCTCTCTCTCTCTCTCTCTCTCTCTCTCTCTCTCTCTCTCTCTCTCTCTCTTCTCTCTCTCTCTCTCTCTCTCTCTCTCGTTTCAACAAAATGCTTGTTTATTTTCCTGCTTTGTTGTTGTTGTTATAATTATCGCTATCATTATTATATTACTGTTATTATTATGACACGCATGTAGGGTAAAATAAATAGTGTGTGTGTATTGAAAAGTCATCTGGTGCTCATGTTAAAGGAATAAAAGAATAATAATTTGTGCTGTTAGAGAGAGAGAGAGAGAGAGAGAGAGAGAGAGAGAGAGAGAGAGAGAGAGAGAGAGAGAGAGAGAGAGAGAGAGAGAGAGAGAGAGAGAGAGAGAGAGAGAGAGAGAGAGAGAGAGAGAGAGAGAGAGAGAGAATTTGGTGCGGGAAATAACAAAAGGGAAAGTAAATATAGCACGGAAAGAGGGTTAGAGCTAAATAAAGAGAGAAAGAAAGAGAAAGACAGGGGTTTAAGATTAACAAGGAAAGAAAATAAAACCGTGAATAATCAAGGATAATAAGAAAGTCATAAAAGATGATGAGAGGAAAGGCAAATATAAACTAAGTGGAGGATAAAAGGAAACAATGAGAAAATGTAATAGACTAAATAAAATTAAAACAAAAACAAATATACAGAAAAGGAAGAGAAGAGAAAGCAACCAAACAAAAAACAAAGAAAGCTTCCAACACGAACAAAAAGAATAAATGTCAGTGAAATGGAAGGAGGAGAAAAGAAGAGGAGGGAAAGGTGGGGAGGAACGTGAAAAAGATGAGGAAGAAAAAGGAATACAAAAGAAAACAAAGGAAACACAAACAGCAACAGACCGATAGGTCCTTACAAGACTGTTTGCTTTAACTATACTACACTAACTAGATAATAAGAGAGAAAGGATAGGAAGTAGAAAGGGTGGATGGAGGAGGAGGAGGAGGTGGAATACAAAAGGAAAAAGTAAGTAACAACAGATATATTTTGGGCTAAAAGAGGTTGTTTGTGGAGGAGGAGGAGAAGAGGGTGGAAGAGGTGGAGGAGGAGGTGGGGGAGGGAACAATGGTAGTCGTCAGAGAGTGGAGGAACCGATGATTAAGTCTTAACGATCCACTCCTAACCACTATGTCTTCCACCAAGCTCATTGCGGTTCCACTTCTTTTGTTAAGATTTCAAGTGGTGGCTTTTTTCCCTTCCCTCTATCTCTTTCTCTCTATACCTGCACTCTTTCCTCCTTCTCTCTCTCTCTCTCACGATCACCACAACTTTCCTAGTCACGGCTGCACGTCTTGTCACGCCTTCATATCTTCTTTCCCCTCTCGTTTGTCATCTTCACTTCGCTTTCCTCCTTTCCCTCCCTCTCCTTATCCTTATGCTATGCCCCCTTCTTACATTATCTCCCCCTCTCTCACCTCTTTGGAGAATGGAAGAAGGAAGGGGTTCAGGTAATGTGATCTCTCTCTCTCTCTCTCTCTTTTTTCTTTCTCTCTCATATAACCATTCATTCTCATTTCCTTGTCGTCGGTTATTCATCCACTATCATCACCTTCATATCTATTTTCCCTTCCTCCTCCTCCTACTCTCCTTACGGTTCACATACATCTCAAGTTTCTCCTTATAACCACCAGTTCCTGCGACTACTGTACTACTACGGCGTGAGGGGGATATGTTTTCACAACACCCACGGAAGGTCCTCCTCAAAGTCTTTAGACTATATTGTAAAGGCTTTGGTCCTCCTATTCCTCCCATATTCGAGTGTCACCAGGACCTATGCCTTTTTTTTTTCTTTTTTTTTTATCTCTACCTGCTCTTTCTCTTCATTTCCTGTATTTTTCTCTTTCAGTTAAAATTTGTGAACTATCTTATATCACATCCCTCTTGCGTCTCCTTGCCTTATAGTATGTTTAGTCCTATCTAGCCTATGACTAGTCTATCCATCTCTCTCTCTTCTCTCTCTCTCTCTCTCTCTCTCTCTCTCTCTCTCTCTCTTAGTTGTTGCAGAAAGCCCGCCGAAGCGACTAACACAGACTCAAGGGACATCAATAGCGCCCCCTCTTCAGTTCCATCAGGGCTGCCGCAAGGGGGGGAGAGGGCGGCGGCTACACTGGCTATTTACAACATTGACTTTCGCCCGTCACGACCCTCTATTCCGCGTCCAGACTAGAGGATTTAACGCAGTCTGCTCTCTATCTCTTGTTGTGTTTGTGTGTGTGTGTGTGTGTGTGTGTGTGTGTGTGTGTGGTGTGTGTGTGTGTGTGTGTGTGTGTGTGGAGAGGAGAGAAGAGAGAGAGAGAGAGAGAGAGGGAGAGAGAGAGAGAGAGAGAGAGAGAGAGAGAGAGAGAGAGAGAGAGAGAGAGAGAGAGAGAGAGAGAGAGAGATATCAAATCAGATCAAAACGTTTATTGTGAATAATGTACACATTATACATATATAATTAAGGGTACAAAATAGACAAAGGGCGCACCCCCATGCAGGTTGCATGAGAGAGAGAGAGAGAGAGAGAGAGAGAGAGAGAGAGAGAGAGAGAGAGAGAGAGAGAGAGAGAGAGAGAGAGAGAGAGAGAGAGAGAGAGAGAGAGAGAGAGAGAGAGAGAGAGAGAGCGCCCGGTAGGGCCCTATCATACCCCTCCAGAGGTCTTACGTATACACAAACACAACACACCTGCAAAACCAATCCTATAACAGGTGTGTGGGCGAGAACAAGGCGGGAAATACAAGGGTGAATGGTCGGGGGGGATGTGTGGACCAAGGGAAAAAGGGAAAGGGTATCGTGCGGGGACGAGGTAAAGGACCCTGAGACCCTACCCCCTCCACCTCCTTTCCCTTGAACTTTACGTGGCCGTTGAGGCGTTGGTCTAACCCCGCAATGCCCCGCCCCATAGACATCAATTTGGAGGTTGGTTTGACTGGCTCTCCATTGTGCGTGGAATGTCTTACTCCGATCAGCGTCTGGGTGGGAGCGGAAGGGACGGAGGGAAGGGTTGACGTGGGACTTATAGCCACGAAGGGGAGCGGGTGTCGCGGTGTTAGTTGAAGCGTCGAGGCGTGGAGGGGGAACGAGCTCCGCAGGGAACACCTTTGTGGTAATGAGTGTAAGGAAACTTCAGGTGTAAGTTTGAGAGTGCGCGGTGATGCCTTGTGAGGCGGGGACGCGGCGGTGTGTGTGTGTGTGCGTGTGTGTGTGTGTGGGGTCCGGCGGCCGCTGTTATATGTTAATTTAGGTATAGAGGCGGAGGGCTGCAGGCCGGCGTGGTTAGTGGGAGGGAGAAAAGGAGGGATAGAGGGAAGGAGGACCGCGGGGGTAATTATCCTTGCCGCACGCCCTCCTGATGTCTTCATACACCTGGGTGGCCGCCACTCACCTGGTCCGTGACGTCGGCGTCCACGGCAGGGACACGGCCGATGGGTCCAGCGGGGAAGTGATTTTTGAAGTTGTTGAAGATGATGCGAAAGTCTGAGAGGACCGGCGCGTTATCATTGGTGTCCACCACATGCACAGTGACGGGGATGTCGGAGCGCAGAGGATCCGAGGTCGCTTGCACGTTGAGGTGGTACTTCTTTTTGGGCGACTCGTAATCCAGGTCGATGCGGGTCACCAGCTCGGCGCGCCCCTCGTTAGGGTGGGCCACCATGATGAAGTCCTTAGCGTCTGGGCCGCCGTTAATGCGGTACTGGATGTGGGCGTTCTGGCCGGCGTCAGGGTCCCTCGCCCTCACCTCCCCCACCGTGGAGCCCACCGGCATGTTCTCGGCGATGTACAGCTGGATGTGGTCCGTGTCGAACATGGGCGGGTTGTCATTGATGTCCAACACTTCCACCATCACAGTCACGGTGGACGACTGTTCAGGAGCGCCATGGTCCAGCGCCACGGCCACCAACGAGTACTGCTTCTCAGTCTCGCGGTCCAGCACGCGGGCCGTCCTCAGCACGCCTGATGTCTCGTCGATGGTGAAGGCGCCCTTGCCGTCGTTGCCACCCTCGAAGGAATACTTTACTCTTCCGTTAAGTCCAGCGTCAGCGTCGTTCGCCTTCACCTGAACGATGGAGGCGCCTACCCCGGCGTCTTCTGACACCGAGGCACGGTAAGACCGCTCGCTGAACACTGGGGAGTTATCATTCACGTCCACCACCGTGATTTCCACATCGGTGGTGTCCGAGAGCTGCGGGATGCCGTTGTCACGCGCCGTCACGGTGAGGAGGTAGCCGCCCTGAGCCTCGCGGTCCAGGAGCTTACTGGTGGTGATGGCGCCCGTGCTGGGGTGAATAATGAACTCAGGCACAGTCTCGCCACTCAAGGAGTATATGATGCGGGCGTTCTCGCCCGTGTCCCCGTCCGAGGCCGCCACCATGATGACAGTGCTCCCCTCTGGCGCATCCTCAAACACGGTGGCAGAGTAAGGCGTGTTATCAAACTGCGGCGGGAAGGTATTGGCGTCGCTTACATTGACGTACACGTTTGCGGTGTCGTAGCGGCCGCCGGAGTCTGTGGCGGTCACTGTCAGCACGTAGTTTCGCTCTTGCTTGTAGTCGAGGGGCTGCGCGAGCGAGATCAGCCCTCGGCCGTTCTGTGCAGTGATAGAGAAGCGTCCTCGCTCGTTACCAGACGTGATGGCGTAGTGCAGGCGGGGATTCTCGTCCTTGTCCGTGGCCGTGACCGTGACCACCGGCATGCCTGGCAAGTCACTCTCACTCACAGACACTTCGTAGTTCTTGGGTTCAAACAACGGGTCATTATCGTTCTGGTCCTGGATCTGGAGGACCACCGTGGCGGAGGCAGACTGGGGAGGGTTGCCGTGGTCCCGCGACACCACCGTGAACGTGTACAGGTGGTTCTCCTCCCGATCCAACTCCCGCCGCGTCACCACCCAACCCGCCGCTTTCTCCACTTCTACGGGCAGGTTCTCCCCGCCTCCCTCGATGCTGTAAGTCAAGAGGGAGTTATCCCCGGCGTCGTTATCGAAAGCTTGCACCCTCACAATGGAATATCCCACAGGCACGTTCTCCTGGACGGTCTCCTGAAACAGTGGAGTGTAGAAGCGCGGCGCGTTGTCGTTAACATCCCTCACGCTGACGAGGAGCTGCGTGGTGTTTGAGCGGGGCGGCGACCCCCCGTCCTGAGCGCGCACCACTAAGCGGTACTGACGATTAGTTTCATGGTCGAGAGGCGACGATACACGAATCTCGCCCGTCAGCCCATCAATAGTGAAGTGACCAGCCGTGTTTCCCCCAATGATAGCGTAGCGGACGTGACCGTTCTTGCCGCCGTCCTGGTCGCTGGCCTGGATGTGCGCAATGACCGGCGAGGCGGCGGCACTGATGTCCTCGGGCACCTCCACGGTGTAAGTTCGCTCTGTGAACTGAGGATAGTTGTCGTTTTCGTCAAGGACGGTGATAGTGAGGTGGGTCGTGGCGGTGAGACGGTGTTGGGCGGCGCCTTCATCCTCAGCTTGCACGGTGAGGGTGTAGAAAGCGTGCTCCTCGCGGTCCAAGGGCAGGCGGGTGGACAGCTCGCCAGACTTTGCGTCAATACGGAAAACCTCGTTGGCGCCAGTTGGATTGAGGATTATGTAGCGGAGGTCAGCGTTGGGCCCCGCGTCCTCGTCGGTCGCCCGCACAGTAAGCACGGTGGAGCCCACGCTGATGGACTCCCGCACCATCGTGTCGTACTCCTCGCGCTCAAACACAGGGGAGTGGTCGTTGGCGTCGTCCACAATGATCTGCAACGTGGTGGTGGCCGATCGGGGCGGTGACGAAGTTTTGTCCACCGCCTTCACGCGAAAGTAATGCACGTCGACCAGCTCCCTGTCCAGCTGCGTGTTGGTGGTGATGAGGCCGCTCGAGGCATCCACTTCAAACATCCTCTGCGAGCGAGCGTCCAGCACCGCCTCTATGGTGTACGTGAGGGGCGCGCTCTCAGGGTCTGTTGCAGTCACTGTTGTTACCATTGAGCCCTTCTCTGACTCCTCCATGACGTGCGCCATCTCCAGGGTTCGCTCGAAGTACGGCGCCGCTGACTGCATCTGTCGTCGGATCCGGCGGATGTGCCCCTCGTCACCGGCATTCACCGCGTTGTGCAGCACCAACATCAAGTCGTGGTCATAAGGGGACTTAAGGCCGGGGCAGGACACCCTCATCCCCAGCTTGATCCTGGTGACCCCTGAGAGGCACGTGTCCATGAGGCTGACCAGGTCACCACCACTGGGCTCGATGGTGACGCGGTGGTCAGACACAGAGGTGAAGTCCAGTTTACAATCCTGGAGGGAGCGCGGCAGCAGGTCAGGGATCCTTAGAATGACCTGAGAGCGACGCAGACACAGCAGATCAGGATCGGAGGGGTCGGGGTCAGGGAGGGGGAGAGAAAACGCAGCTGTGTCTATCCAGGACGTGACTTCCCGCTGCAACACGGCGGCGTGGTGGTGGCAGGCGTCCCCCGATAGCACCAGACGGAGGGGAACAGTAGCATAGTCCAGCGGTGTGCCGGGACGGTCAGACCACACCTCCAGCCACAACGTGACGGGATTGGTATAAAAGGTGCCCGAACAGTCCAACGAACGCCTGCTGGTGATTTCGCCCGTCTGCCGATCCACGTGGAAGAGTCTGTGGACGTAAGTGGAGGTCCGGCGCGAGTCCAACTTATAGTGTGTGGGTCCATCCATGCCCGCGTGGAAGACGGTGCTCCCGATGGGCGTCGTGTCGGGCACGATCACCACGAACGCCCCCGCAGGCACCACCACCACCACCATCCCCACCAGCAACAGTAACCACTCCCACCTCATGCTTGCACCACCACCACTACCAACACCACCACCTCGATAAACCAGACGCTGACATGAATTATTCACTTGGGTAACGCGCGAGGAACTATTGGAAAGCGAGGCCAAGAATCACCACTGCACTGGGTCCTAGCAAAGCGATAAGGGCGTGGCGAAAGTGCACTGACACAAACATCACGGAGACGCGGCGACACGCACACCCTCCCTCTCCACTGCCTCAGACCACACTGCTTGTTTCGACGCAAAGTTGCCAATGCCAACTCGATCCTTTCGCGTCTTTCCCTCGTCCCAGACTTGATCGTCGCCACCAATCGCCAGCCACACACCTCTGCTCCTCCCCGCCACGCCTCCGCCCACACCACGCCCCTACGCCCACGCCAACACAAAACGCACCCATATAAACCACGAAAACCACCACGAAACACAACAGAAAGCTAGTGATACACACATTGATAAACTTGAGGAATTAAGCAACGAGGCAACTTCCCCCTTCCCGCTTCGGCTACTACGTGATGATGCCAACAAGGGGGTCGACATTTCAGCGGCAAAAGTCAACTCTCGCGTGAGCTTCAGCCTTCGCGTCTCAGCGTGGGCGGGGAGACGGGCGGGGCGAGGCTGGGTCCTTGTCACACCCATCACAAATAATACTAATAAAAATTAACAATAACTAAGATAATGATAACGTTAACCATAAGAAATTATCAAATGAGTACTTTTCATCTTATATTCATGTCACACTCTCGTCAATTTCCTCTCCTTCCTCCTCCCTTTCCTTCGCTCCCTCTCTCGTTACCTCTGAGGCAGCTGCTAAAGTGCTGTGAAGTCTGGAAATTGGTAACTTAGTCCACCGGGATGCTCGGCCCTGGAGGAAACGTGGGGAGGAAGTGTGCGAGTGTAGGGGAGAAGAGAAGAGAGGGACGGGGGTAAAGAGAGACATTAGGAGCGGGAGAAGTGAGAGGAAAACGCGTATATGATATTAATTAATTAATGAAGATGAAGAGAGGGAGGAAGGAAGTATCAGTTGGCAAGATTCATGAATATACGAAGGTTTTTATGGTAATACAATGCCGCCACCACCACCACTACCACTAAAAACAACAACAACGACTACCGTCAACAACACTATAGTCGCCACTGCACTAATGTTGTCAGGCGTCATATATTACGAATTTCAGCATCACCACAGATTTGTATGTGCCACTAAAGAGACGTGCACAGTAGTTTATATTATATACGTGTCTTCAGTGGCACATACAAGCGAGTGAATACATACTGTAGTGATGCTAAAATTCGTAATATTCACCTGTAAATTCGCCTGGCGATATTAGTACAGTGGCGACTCTAGTGTTATTGACGGTACTACTACCACTACAAGAATAACAACATCTACTTCTACAACCATCACTAATACTCCTGTAACGATGATGTTGATGATAATAATGACTCTAATGATAATAATAATATAAATAGTAAAATATCAAAATTCTTCACTTCAAAACCGGTTCCTCCTTTCACTAAGCCCAACAAGATCAAGTGACCGACCACCTCCTGAGCTCTAACAAATGATAAACAACTGCGACCACAACCAAACAGGCCCAGCATCTGATAACAAAACTTAGTGCCATAACTTATCAACAATACTTGTCGCATGATGGCAATTTAGACAAAACACAATGATAATCTACGTTGAATAATGAACAATCAACGTCAAAGATTCAAACAAGAGTGAGATTACAATTTTATCACATAAGGTATATTTTAACATTAAAAAAAGGTCTGACTAAGGGCGGAATAAAAGTAACAAAAAGCCTGCTAGTTGCCAGTTCCCATAAAGACAGAAAGAGAATAAAGAAATGGGGCTGGATCAAATTAGTTCGGGTGGTGTCTTGATTCTTCTCTCTTGAAAAAACTGAAGTCGTAGGAAGGTGGAAAATTAGAAACAAGAAGAGAGTTCCAGAGTTGTAGGTTGTATTGCCAATAAAAAGTTAAAGAAAAATAAGAAAACGCAGTGAATTGAGACATGTTATCTCCCAAGCCTCATGAACTATTTCTGAAAGACTCAACACCTGTATTTACCTTGATTATAAAGCCCACATCGATACACGACAGGTTTGTGGTTCATATTAATTGGTAATCACGGGAGTATGATAATAGCTTCACCTTGCATTTTATTATGAAACACAGCTAGGCTTATGCTTAGTGCCCGCTTTGGTAATAATAATAATAATAATAATAATAATAATAATAATAATAATAATAATAATAATAATAATAATAATAATAATAATAATAATAATAATAATACGTAATAGTAATAACAACGATGATAATAACGATAAAAGAAGACAGTTATATATAAGTGGAATATGGTAAATATAGGAGGAACAAACGAAAAATAGAGGGTCCGTTAAATTAATGACTAACATTAAATAGTAAAGAGAAGAGCAAAGAAAGAGCAAATAAAAAACTCCCTCCTTAATTTTGTTTTATGGGGACTATAAAAAGCTTCCGTGGCAGCATTTCCCAGCCCTATGTCCAGAACAACAACAACAACAACAATGACGACAATATCAATAACAATGATGATGATAATGATAATAGCTAGTAATGTTCGATGATGGAAGAGAGAGAGAGAGAGAGAGAGAGAGAGAGAGAGAGAGAGAGAGAGAGAGAGAGAGAGAGAGAGAGAGAGAGAGAGAGAGAGAGAGAAAAAATCCTCCATCCCTCCCTCCCTAATTTATGTGCCAAGTTTCCTTACCTATTTCGTACTCTCCCGTCTTCCTCCTTTTTTCTCCTCTCTCTCTCTCTCTCTCTCTCTCTCTCTCTCTCTCTCTCTCTCTCTCTCTCTCTCTCTCTCTCTCTCTCTCTCTTACCTTCCCTTCAGAGTAGCACCTTTACCAATGGTTGGATGCAGCATGTAAGGCCCTAGATGTGTTTGGATCAAAGGCTTTAATACCAATGATATATGAAGATGAAATTGGCAGCAGTCCGCAAAATGAATATCTATCGTGCATTCGTGAATTTCAATGGTAGAGGGAGTGTTTCGCAGGACTTCGTTTTCTACCTCTGATCAGCAATGCGATGGGAGACTAGTGAATATGTAAGCCCGCATGGATTTAACGCCACTTTCCGGGAATTTCATCTCTTATTTCGGATTTAACAGACATATGTGGCCCCGTAAAATGAATATAGAATGAGCCTATTTACCCCTTGTTCCTGATTTCACACATATGTTGTGCTGGAGTTGTTATTTGTAGCAGGAATACGAATTATAAAATGTATGATATGCTTAGGAAATATACTCGTATGTATTGAAAATGTCCCCAAAAAAGATATGCTTGTGTTTCCCTCATACGATATTTACCAACAGATGGTTTAATGTATAGAATAAAAGTTAGTTTAATAGCATTCCAGCAGCTAATTTTGACTTACGAGTGACACAAAAAAAACAGATATATTTTTCTTGTGCGGAATCGTGCAGTATTTAGAATTTAGATATGGCGAAAGTTCCAATAACTACAGTTCATTAAGTCTTAATCGTAATATATCTCCCCTAGACCGGGCTAGACGACTGCAGTGTATACAAAATATGCAAGCCTCCGTTCTATTCTTGCTACACAATCAAAGAAAATGTAATACTTATCAAACAGAGACTATTGTAATACGAAAATGTATCTAACATTACTTACGACTTTTAATACTTTCTTCCTAACTTTGATTTTCCAATAATTCTAACATTTTAGAATTATTTCAAAGATAGAGGTTGAATACCACGCCCTCCTCATCCCATACTCTCCCACTGTCATATCTTTGTGAGCCGGTGTCGTGTGGGCAAGTGTCTGTTTGTGAGGTGGAGTCTGTTTACTGTTAAAGCTCCCTTCACACATTCCATAATCGAGCCACGATAGCGCCACCAATTTGATTATTGACGCTATCGTGAAATTTGTCCACGATAAACGCAGACCACGATAACCTCACAACAATTTCACGCTGCCTGTACGTATGTGTCATGACGGTCGTAAGATGGTCACGATGGAGTCATGACAGCTGTAAGACTACGTCACGAATGGAAAATCAACGGTAATTTTGTCGTCACGATAGAGTTACGATAACCACGACAGTGCCATGACGGTGCCATGAACGTATCACGATAGCGTCAAGAGCCATGCCTTCTGCAACATGCCTCACACGTGGGGGTGTGTTGCCATGGTGATGGAGAAGGAAGTGGGGGTAGAGATGAAGGTGGGAGAAACAGGGTTGTGTTGGTATGGAGAAGGGGGGAACGGGGGAGGGGGTTTAATAAGAAGGGGGGTGAAGGTGTTGGTGGGGAAACGGGGGGGGGGGAGGGGATGGAGAAGGCGTTGTTGGGAGTGTGAGTGGTTAAAACCGTGGCCACCGAGATGACATCTCAGTGGCCACGTTAAAACGGGGTGGATCCACCACCCACCCCCTACTCCCTACCCCCTTCCCCCATCACCACGTGGTCATGGGAGTAGGGGGTAGGGAGTAGGGGGTGGGTGGCATCACCACGTGGTCATGGGAGTAGGGGGAAGGGAGTAGAGGGTGGGTGGAGGTGAATGAGAAAGGGGGGAGAAGGGGGAAGGGGGTGCAAAAAAGGGGGGAGGTAGGATTTGCAGGCGCGCGTAACGGTTTTCTTATCGTCACGATATCAATCAATCATGTGGGCATACGCCGGGGGGCGCGTCGCCTCGCCCACCCTACGACGCCACTCCCGGGGGTCACCACGCGCGAGTTCCATGCAGGCTCCTTTCCCATACCAAGCAGCTCTCGACAAGAAACATCAACTTGCCCAGCCACGAGCCTTGTGGGCGCCCCCTTGCCTCCTCCCGCCGGATTGTCTCTTACAGATACAAACCCGATGGGAAGGATCGGTTTCAGGGTAGCGTGCCACAGCCCATATAGCCGAAGTTGGCGCTGACGGACTATGCAGTAATAGGCCTGATTCAGTCTCACGGTGCAAACGCTGATTTGAAAACGTAATCATCCCAGCGATACCCATGATTCTGCGAAGACACTTATTTCCAAAGGCATTGATTCGGGCTCTTCAAGTCACTATTTTGTGTCCATTCTCACAACCAAGAGTAAGACAGGGATCACAAGCGACTTGAAGATCCGGATCTTTGTCCTCCCGCACAGGTACCGACAACGCCAAATACTCCCGTGAGCGAGTCCATAACACCGGGGCTATGCCAATCCGTCGTAAACTTCTTGACGTGACCCGCCGTCATTATGGACTGCGCTACCAAAGGATGTAAAACTTTCCAAATCTTCAATGTCCTCGCCACACGCATGAACAGACTTTTACTGCTTCATCTAGTAAGTCTCCAATACCTGGACCTTGGTCTTGAGCCAGGAGACCTCAAGTCCCAAAGGCTTTTCTCCTCGTGCAGCGCCCGAGAGCCATCACCAGGACCTCCAGCGACTCAGCAAGATTTCTGCATCATCGGGAAAAACAAGATAGTGATCTTGGTGTTGCCGACGGATGTCCACAATCACTTTGATCTACAACCTGTCCAATACCCAGTCCATACAAGCGTTGAAAAAGTGATGGGGCAAGGACGCACCCCTGCCTCACTCCTGTATTCACAGGAAAGAAGCTGGATACACCTGCCCCACACTTTCACCAGCACTCTCAGTCCCCAAAAACAGAAACCCGTTATCAAACCAATAGTCCTTGCAGGAATCCCTCGAAGTCGCAGAAAATCCCAGAGTGACTCACGATGCACTGAGTCAAACGCCTTCTTGAGATCAATATAGGCTGCAAGCATCCCCTGTCGAAACTCACGTCGGCGTTCCACAGGAACCGAAGCGCTAGGATACGGTCCGTTGTTGACTTACCAGGAGTGAACCCAGACTGCTGAGGTCTCTGATGCTTCACCAGATGACGGGCGAATTCGTGTCAGCAATAGATGGGCAAGCACCTTCCCGGGATACGCTGAGCAGTGTAATACCGCGGTAATTGTTGCAGTCCTGACGGTCCCCTTTCCCTTTCCAGATGGGGGACGACCACCCCCCTTTTCCAGTCAGGAGGAATGGTACCTGATTGCCACACGGCAGTCAGGACAGCATGCAACCCGCGGATCATGGCCTCACCCCCAGCTTTGAGGAGCTCCGCACTGATATTACAAACACCAGCTGCCTTTCCACCCTTCAACTTTGCTACAGCCTCTCTGACTTCGTCAAGAGAGGGTGCGGTTTCGTCAATGGGAAGATCGGCATCCACTGCCTGTAACCCAGTGGTGTGAAGCGGCTCAATTGGAGGGTCCACCGTGAACAACTGCCCAAAGTACTCAGCCCAACGAGCCACGATCGTCTATCGTCACGATAGACATACGACAATCACGATAGGGTCACGAAGCTGCTAGATAGATAACGATAGCGTCACGATAGACTTACGATAGCGCTGCGTTGGGTACAAAAATCGGGGAGCTTCCCGATTTTTTAATGCACGCACTAACTTTTCGTGGCCTCGGCCGAGCGCGTCACGAGCGTCACGATCGGTCACGATGGACCCATAACCAGGACCATGACGGCGCTGCGCATTGCATTGTTGGCGTTGTTGGCGCGTTCGTGGTGCCATTATGGAATGTGTGAAGGGGGCTTAACAAAGGCAAAGAAAACGGGCGTGGAGGGGAATACTTACTAATATTAACTTGATCAACAAAGGCATGTCCAGGCATCCAATGACAACAAACCCGTCTTTATTTATCATTAAAGGGTGTGTGTGGAGGGGGGGGGCACGAAGTGGAACACTCGCCGACGTCGGCGAGAATTCCTATCAGCGACAGTTATAGGTATGGTTTTTTGAGCAATTTTGATAATGAGGCATTCAATTTCGTACAGAAATGCCCTCTGAGCAGGAGTTTGGGGGTATATACGGGTGGTTAAGACATTCTGTACGAAATTGAATGCCTCAATATCATATATGCTCAAAACCATAAACCTATAACTGTCGCCGAAAGGGAAATTCTCGCCGATGTCGGCGAGTGTTCCACTTCGTGCCCTCCCCCCACCCCACCCCACCCTTTAATGATAAATAAAGACGGTTTGTTGTCGAGGAAAGCCTGGACATGCCTTTGTTGATCAAATCAATATTAGTAAGTATTTCCCCTCACTCCCGTTTTCTTTGCCTTTGTTAGTAAACAGACTCTACCTCACAAACAGACACTTGCCCACACGACACCGCCCACCGGTGTTAAAGATGTACGAAATGATGATGTAATACGTATTTTCTAAAAACGTACACAATATGGAATTACTTAGTACTATTCTCTCTCTCTCTCTCTCTCTCTCTCTCTCTCTCTCTCTCTCTCTACTCTCTCTCTCTCCTCTCTCTCTTCTCTCTTCTCTTCCTCTCCTTCTCTCTCTCTCTCTCTCAATTTCGTCAGGCGCCTTGTCGCGTCCCTCTCTTGGTAACGTAATACGGTGGAAGGACACTGTACCTCCCCTCCCATCCTCTCCTTCCTCCTTCCATCACTGACCCCCGGCGGTGGTCTGTCGATGGTCTATCTTTCGCCTACTACTCTTCTTCCTGTCATTTCTCCTCCACCTTCAGTCGAATGACCTCTTCTACACCTTTTTCGCCATCTACTTTTTCGTATTCTTTTATCTTCTTCTCGATCTAGATCAGCGGCTCTTCCTGGGGGGCGCGTCCCCTTAGGGGGGCGTGAGCCAAGAGAGAAAAGTAAGAGTTGTCAATAATTTAACTTGAAACTCGGCCTTCGCTTACATGAAGTTCGCTCGCGAGGGTGAGCGAAGAAAGTGGGTACAGAAAAGCAAGTATGGGTGACAAACTCTGCGGTGACGCCTTGCCGGGTTTCATTAATTATGTGGACTTTTATGAAATATTATTATTTTTTATTATTATTACTATTATAATTGTAATTATTATCAGTATTACCATTATCATCATTATCATTATCATGATCATCATTATTATTGCTGATATTATTGTTATTACTATGCTTATTAGTATTATTATCATCATTCTCATTATTATTAGATTATTATTTCATCAAAATTAACCTTATTACTTTTATTATTATAATAATTATTATCATTATCATTATTATTATCATTATTAATACTATCGTTATTATCATCAACATCATTATCAGTTGTTGGATGGATGAGAATGCGCTTGAGAAGATATACGAGAAAAACCCCCAGAAGATTGAGATTGAGGATAAGATAAGATTTTCATCCTATCTAGACGCTTTGCAAGTACCAACTACAAGGTTATTGACTATACAAAGCGCCGCCACGTCAGCACGAACTAGGCGGACTCGAACCGCTGACCGAATGCACAGGGACGCTGCACATTGCGAGCTCACGTCTCTACCAACCTTGCCACCCTGACGGGCTTGAGATTGAGGAAATAAATAGCAATGAAAACGAGGAAGAAGTCAGCACTGTTATAATACACACGCTTTCCAACATTCCACAAGTCATTCATGCTCGGCTGGGAAAGTTATAATCACACCAATAATTCCGTTATGAACATTAGTTACGTCCGCCTCACGTTATTTATCATATAATTCAATAATTTCGACTAATTTAACTCATTTTTTGGGTGTGTCTTAAAAGTGGAGTTAAATGTCAGACTTTCTTTCACCTCTTTCTTTGATGTTGTAAAACTATATCTAATCCAGTTATCATAAAATTTTCTGTATTAGGTAATTTCCTATATTTATATTTATCTATCTATATTTATCGTTTTCTATCTATCTATTCTATCTATCGTATTTATCTATCTATATTTATAGTATTTTCCCACACGTAAGATCCTGTAATGCAAAATACTAACGATTTATTTTAATATTCATACGGATTTTAACATTTTTCACTTTACTCAAACAAATACAACCAGCAGACACAACTCGTTACATCATTTGTCTTATATGATTTATTACTATCATTACTGTTATTATCATCATTATCATTATTGTTATTATTGTCATTATCAGTATTATTTCACATTCTAACATCCGAACTAAATTGCAACCCCCTTTTTATTTTTTTATTTTTACTGTCTTCTTTCTTTATAGGGATTGGCAAATAAGCGGGTTTGTTGTTAGCCTACCGCTTTTTTTTTTTGCCCTTGACCAATCCTTAATGATGTAAAATAATAATAATAATTCGAATTAGTGGGTCAGAGTGTAGTGGTGGTGGTGGTGGTGGTGGTGAATGCAATGGACGCTCCAGTTACCAGACATGAATTATTATTGTAACCTATCACTTCCTTCCTGTTGTCTTCCTTCCCCGCCTGCGTCTTCCTCCTTTTCTTATAGTTTCTCTTTTCCCCTCCTCCTCCTCCCCTCCTCCTCCTCCTCCTCTCCTCCTCCTCCTCCTCCTCCTCCTCCTCCTCCTTCTCTCCCTCTTACTCCTCCTCCTCTTCTGACATCCTTCCCCTCGTGGTCCACACAGCCTCTGATGATGTAAATCTGACGTTCTCCCCCTTCTCCTTCTCCTCCCTTTCTTTCTTCCTCCTCCCAACCATTGACCTTCCTCCTCCTCCTCCTCCTCCACCTCCTCCTTCCCACTCCACCTCAGCCCCGTCGGTCATGCAAGATTAGGACGTCTGCTAAATGATAAAGTTTCTTGTTACAGATCAAAAAACGACGAGCAGTAGCAGCATCACCTTAATCCCTTTCTTACCCCACAGCAACGCTGGGTCACGTTCTGTTTCCGCAAATACTAATCAAAGTAACTTAATCAAGCGCTCTGTTACAGTGGACCCTAGTCACCCTGCCGGTAAACCCTCACGCAAGGCTACTAAAACTATTAAGGAACTTAAATTACTCTACACAAATGCCAGAAGCATTATTCTAAAGCGTAATTAATTATTGTCTTACGTTGTTTCCGAAACGCCAGATATCGTTAGTATCACCGAGAGTTGGGTCAACACAAAAGATAAACATTTATTATCTGAAATAGCCATTCCAGGCTACAAGACATTCCTAAATTGTCGTACGCATAAAGCAGGTGGAGGTGTCATTCTTTACATTAAAGATAATTTGCAAGCAATCGAAATCGATAAAGTAAATCAAGATCATTATGACTCAGTCTACGCAATGATTAAGCTAAACGGTAAACTGCTAACTATTGGGACAATATATCGTCCTCCCAAATCAAATGCGGAAGTAGATTACCTCCTGTATGACGAGATAAAGTCAGTTGTCAACAATAATAACGACACAACTATATGTGGAGATTTTAACCTACCTCGTATAAACTGGAATAATAATTTTGCTGATAGTGAAGGTATGCGATTGCTTGATATGGTAAACGAACTATATTTAAATCAGGTGGTCCGTGAGCCTACAAGGGATAATAGTATCCTAGATTTAGTTTTCACTACAGACATTGATCTGATTGATTACTGCGATATAGGTGAACATTTGGCAAACAATGATCACAGGTTAATCAGATGCGGCATAAATTGCAACGTAGACATCACAGAAAATCTGTTATTAGTTCCCAATTATAATAAAGCAGATTTCACGAAGATCAGCAGGGTACTAAGCGAAGTTGATTGGATTGACCTACTAAATGGTAATAACGCCGAAAACATGTGTAATCTATTCACAAATAAACTCCAATCGGTTGTTGAAAAATATGTTCCCATGGTAAGAAAACGTTTGAATAACATAAACAGACCCTGTTGGATGACTAATGAGATTCAACAAATCATCGGCAGTAAGCGCCGAGCGTATAAAGTTTACAAACGATCAAATGCGGACTGCGATTATAGAGATTACAATGACGTAAAGGGTCGTTGCAAAGGATTAATTAAGTCTAAAAAGCGCGAGTATGAAGAAAAAATTGCAAAGGAATCCAAATCAAACCCGAAAAGGTTCTTTCAATACGTTCGAAGTAAGAAAAATGTCAAAACATGTATTGGGCCACTGAAAGATAAGAACAACATCCTGGTAAATGATAATAAGAGTATGGCGTCCGTACTCAATAATTACTTTAATGCGGTTTTTATTAAAGAAGACGAAGCTCCATTACCAGAACCAGCAAACATGTTTGCGGGACTCGAAACTGATAGATTGGTAATAGGAGAGATAACAGTAGACGAAATATCAAAGTATTTGCAGAAACTTGACCCAGCAAAATCCGTGGGGGTTGACGAAATTTCGCCGAGATTACTTCGCGAATGTCATAGTCAACTTTCGCTCCCATTAAAGATTATTTTCAACAAATCGGTAATGGACAAAAATGTTCCTAGTATGTGGAAATTAGCTAATGTTACACCGATATTCAAGAAAGGGAGTAAGAGCCTCGCAAGTAATTATCGCCCAATTAGTCTAACGTCTGTGATTGTTAAAATATTTGTGAAAATATTGCGGCATAAAATAGTATCTTTTCTCGATGAAAATAACTCAATATTAAACTCCCAGCATGGATTTCGTATTAAGAGATCCTGCTTAACAAACCTACTGGATTTTTTCAATGTCATTTATTCAAACTGGGACGCTAAAATTCCCTCGGATATAATATACCTTGATTTTCAGAAAGCCTTCGATACAGTTCCCCATAAGCGACTCTTGACCAAGCTAAGGGCACATGGCTTAGGAGAGCAGTTATTACATGGATTGGCGATTGGCTTTCAAATCGTAAACAACGGGTAGTAATAAATGGCGAGGTATCTGATTGGTTAGATGTTACTAGTGGGGTGCCTCAGGGCTCGGTCCTGGGTCCTACTCTTTTTCTGATATATATCAATGATCTGGACTGCGGAATTGTCTCTAAAATATCGAAATTTGCAGATGACACCAAATTAGGCGGTAAAGCATATACTAGAGAAAACTGCGAACTCTTACAACGTGATCTCGACAAACTATCAGATTGGAGTGATAAATGGCTATTAAAATTCAATTCCGATAAATGTAAAGTAATGCATATAGGCAACGATAACCTCAAATATAACTATCAAATGCAAAATAAATCGTTAACTGAAATACAGCAGGAAAAGGATTTATATGTCATCATCAGTAATGATCTTAAAACCAGTCCGCGTTGCCTAGCTGCCAGTAAAAAGGCAAATATAGTGTTGGGCTTCATTAAACGCAACTTTGAACATAAAACTCTGAAAGTAATGACACGATTATACACGTCTTTGGTTAGGCCGCATTTAGAATATGCCGTTCAATTCTGGTCGCCTTGTTTCGTAAAAGATCAAGCCAAATTGGAATCAGTGCAAAGAAGAGCAACCAAACAAATTCCATCTCTGCGAAACTCATCTTATGAAGAGAGACTGCGGAAACTTAATATGTTTTCCTTAAAGGATCGTAGAATCCGTGGGGACTTGATAGAAACCTTTAAGATCCTAAAAGGATTTGATGTCATTAATCAAGAGAACCTATTCGAACTTTCTCCTCAAGTGATAACAAGAAAAAACGGTTTAAAACTAAACGGTCAACGTTGGATCACAGATCTCCGAAAATATTATTTCAATGTTAGAGTTGTTGATCGATGGAACAAGTTACCAGCAAATGTTGTCGAAGCCAGCACAATAACTACATTTAAAAACAGACTTGACGCGCATTGTAAAGTAAATGGGTATTGATAGTGCCCTGCGAATTCATATTATAGTCCCCCGGATCGATTAGTGATAGTGATAGTTGTAGTTGTTGGCGCTCCGCGCCAACAACTACAACTATCAACTAGTATATTTCTACAACTACAACTACAACTAGTATATTTCATATCCTATCATTCCTCACTACGAAATTTCCATGTTCCTATCTTCTTTAGGGACATGGTATCATTTTCCAACTGTTCCTCTTACATGTAGTTGATAGTTAATAGTATGTAGTACAACAGATACCCTAGTTATGGACCAATAGGTCTCCTGGTGTCTGTTACTCCTATGTATTCCTATGTATTCCCCCTTTCCGTAGCACCTCCCTCCCCGCAGTGCCTATGAAGGAAGGGTGAGATGAAGGGTGAGTAGTAGGGTGAAATCAAGGGTGAACAGGCTTAAAACTATGTAAGAGTGTAGGTTGGAATATAGACCTTGGCTAATAATTATAATATGTAGACCTATAAATTCATATTATAGTACACACACACACACACAACCGCGCGATGGTCAGGTTGATAGCGTTCTGGTCTCTCACTCTGTGGGTAGGCGGTTCGAATCCTCATGCTCCCGGGGATTTTTCACTTGACAAATTCGGGCGGTTACTGTCCCCCTTGAGCAAGGGGATGGGGGTGTGTGGTGTGTGAGGTCCCAGCATTGTCCAAAGATCGGTAATAATGAGCTCCAAGCTCGCACTGAGAGGGTGAAACTGGCGATCGCGAGCCAGCTCGCGTGGACAAGACCATGGGTGAATGACACACACACACACACACAACCGCGCCCCTGTCCATCCAGCAGTGAATGGGTACCGAGTGTTAGCTGGGGTTTGTGACCTGCTCTCCGGGGTGCTGGCTTCGGCCAAAACTAAGGATGAATGATAAAAATGTTGATATGGAGACGGGGCCATACGAGCGTTGCTCAGGCCCTGTAAAATACAACTAGATGAATACACACACACACACACACTATTATTATACATTTTTTGAGCAACCCTCGTGGAAAGTTGAAAAAAAAAATGTATGTATAAACACTTACTTTCAGGCCGTGAATGATGATTGTCGTTCGTGGTGGTGGTGGTGGTGGTGGTGGTGGTGGTGGTGGTGGTGGTCACGGCAGGAAGAATGCAAGGATCGAGGGCGAATGTAACGCGATACTGAGGGCGGTGGATGTGGCAGCGGTAGTTGCGGCTCAACACCACCTTACTTCCGGCAGTCCCCATGTGACATCCTGAACAAGAAGTCAACAAAGAAAATAAAAGTTAATAAAGATTACACCAAATTTCACCTACATTAATAACCTCTAGCATTGTTGAAGGATTCGTAGATAGTGAAGAATATAAATAGGAGATAAAATATAAATATAAAAAAGGCAAATAGGAAAATAAATAGAAGAAAAAAATAAAATATCCTCTAATTTCAATATCTGATGATCCTTAGACAAATGAGTGAATATTTTCCTAAATGGTTTATAATGAAAAAAAAATATATATCAGAAGGGTCCAAAACATAAATCTGAACGAATTGACTTGATTACGGATGCTTTTACCCTATAAACACGAAGATTAGGACCAGCTTGAAACATCAGAACATCGTATATAAAGAATAAACTAACCCACTCGGCAGGAAAATAAAGACACTAACTGAGTCTCAACCTCCTTTAAGATGCATTTTTCTCGTCTACAACTCGTCACACACACGTAATACAAGAAATATTTCATTGACTTCATGATACTATACGTGTTTCAATCTTTCTCGTATATACAAGACAAGGATTATAGTGTTCACAGAAGCGCACCGTTTTTCCCAAAATTC
>JACEEZ010018614.1:66550-104095 GCA_016584305.1 Chionoecetes opilio | reverse complement strand
ATTTTTGCTTCAAAAACATAACTTAAACTTTCGCCATTTAATTTTTGCTCGCAAACTTTTACTGGAGAATATCAATAGAAGCGGAGTTTAATTAGCTTTCCATTGATATATTACGTTTAGTGATAAATGAATTAGCGGCATGCATAAATTAGCGTTAACTAAATATAAAAAATCATGAAATCGTATAATTTCCTACCTAATATATGTTTATCACTATAAAATATATATTGTTATCTTCGGAAATGTTTGTTCTATAATATTATCAAATAAAAAACCGTAAAACACATTAAATAAATGCCATTATGAGACTTTAAAAAAATATGCATGAACTTAAACTTTTCGCCATTTAATATTTTGTGAAAAAACTTTTTACATGGAGAATGTCAATAGAAGCGGAATTTAATTAGCTTTCCATTGATATATTTTCTTTTCTGATAAATAAACTAGAACTATGCATAAATTAGCGTTAACTAAATAAATAACATCATGAAATCGGGTAATTTCCCAGATTTCATGATGTTATTTATTTAGTTAACGCTAATTTATGCATGGTTCTAATTAATTTATCAGAAAAGGAAATATATCAATGGAAAGCTAATTAAATTCCGCTTCTATTGATATTCTCCATGTAAAAAGTTTTTTCACAAAATATTAAATGGCGAAAAGTTTCAGTTCATGAATATTTTTTTAAAGTCTCATAATGGCATTTCTTTAGTGTGTTTTACGGTTTTTTTATTTAATAATATTATAGAACAAACATTTCCAAAGATAACAGTATATATTTTATACTGATAAACATATATTAGGTAGGAAATTATACGATTTCCTGATTTTTTATATTTAGTTAACGCTAATTTATGCATGCCGCTAATTAATTTATCACTGAACGAAATATATCAATGGAAAGCTAATTAAACTCCGCTTCTATTGATATTCGCCATGTAAAATGTTTGCGAGCAAAATATTAAATGGCGAAGAGTTTAAGTTAATGCATATTTCTTGAAAGTCTCATAATGGCATTTTCTTTGTGTGTTTTACGGTTTTTTATTTGATAATATTATAGAACAAACATTTCTGAAGATAACAGTATATCTTTTATGCTGATAAACATTATATTAGGTAGGTAAACTTGTACGGGGAGCGGAGCGGGTGGTATCCTTATGGTGTGACGTCACGGGCGATCCACCAGGCCTTATCATCTCGGTGGCCACGGTGTTAGCCGCGGGTTTGTGACCCGCCTCCAGGAGTGTAGCTTTAAGCCAACACTAAGTAGCTACTATGGATGAATTATAAAATGTTGATAAGGAGACGGGGCCATACGAGTGTAGCTCAGGCCCTGTAAAATACAACTAGATGAATACTAGATGATCGAATACACACAGAGTATCACTTAGAAGATAACAAATACCAACACAAAGGATGGTAAGGTTGTTCACTTATAAATCATATACTGAACTTTTAACATTACCCTGACGTATACGTTTAGACCACAAATCATGTTACAAAAATGCGACAGGAATTTCACTGGTTCTTTTTATCTTTACTTTTTTTTTCTCACGAGGGATAGTGTTTTCAAGGACCAATAAAACCCTCAGGACACTCAAACAGACGGAGGTGGAACAAGGTATTTTGCGTTATCAAGGAGGTGGAACAAGGTATTGACGTTATCAAGGAGGTCTAACAAGGTATTGACGTTATCAAGGAGGACTAACAAGGTATTGACGTTATCAAGGAGGTGGAACAAGGTAGTGGACGTTATCAAGGCGGTGGAACAAGGTAGTGGACGTTATCAAGGAGGTGGAACAAGGTAGTGGACGTTATCAAGGAGGTGGAACAAGGTAGTGGACGTTATCAAGGAGGTGGAAGAGGCTGTAAAGTTAGCACAGGAAACACCAAATACGTTCTTGATAGTTACGACAACTCTCGCACAAGACTTTTCTACAAATTAGGAGCTACATTCGTTGCTATTTTGGAAAACTTGATAATTTTACTGAGATGTATAAACATTTACTATTGTGGCGAGCCTGATAATTTAACTAAGATGAGTTTAACTGCGATGCATAACAAATAACTAATACTGATTCTGATTAAAGTAAGAAAGGGCCGGGTGTCTGTAGTAATACGTAGGACCAATATTTATAATTTACGACATAATGTTCCTCTTTAAAATATATATAACTGTGTCCAAGTCATTAGGATACAAGGGTGAACTTTGCACAAACTTTCGCCTATACACTGCGCGGACTGCATGCCAATTCAGCTAAGGGGCTCAGATTATAATCTGTACAAGTGCTTGTGGGCCCTTCGGACCCACGTATTGATGTTTGTAGTAGTAGTATATATTAGACAACATGTGATTGCAAACTTCAATCGTGTTGTTGCTGTCGTTGGTCACTGGTCAAAGTGCCTCGGGGTAGACCACGTTCCGTGTGATTCCAACCCTTTGTGTTCCGTGTGATTCCAACACACACACACACACACACGCACACAAACGTCCATGAGTCTACTGAGTTTGTGGAATACGGCAAGACGTTACCGCAGAGTTTTTTCCTGTAATCTAATTCTCCTAAAGTGTTTTTAGCCCAAACCCCCCCTTCAAAATAATTCAATCGACATAGGGCCTAGCCGCTTACCACCAACGATTTATTTATGATATTTTGAGCCTACTCTCATCAAAACTGAATTTGCAGTTTCGGCTACCCAAAACAGACAGACAGACAGCCAGACAGACACACACACACACACACACACACACACACACACCCACACCCACACACACCCACCCCCACCCCCCCCACACACACACACCCACACACACACACACACACCCACCCACCCACCCACCCACCCACCCACACACACCACACACACACACACACACACACACACACACACACACACACACACCCACACACACACACGGCTACTCCTATAGTATATTAGATGGTAACTCCAGGCACTCTTACGATTATAGTTTCATGAATAAAGTTTCATTTGTGATGTAGAAAATAATGGTAACGTAATGTAAATATGTAAGGGTAATCATACACTTCCTTGGTGTGAATAAAGCTAACTTCCACACATCTTCCGCCCCTACACACCGGCACGACCAGTGTTCCTACAATGATGTCTGTTCAGCGGACCTTAGCGAACTATGGGTCTGCTTGCATCTAGCTTGGTTTGTATCGCCATGTCCCTGCAATCCTTTTGTGTCATGATTTTTTTTTTTTCTTTACTTTCTCATCTATTTTCTTTTTGTCCACTTCGTATTTTTTCTGTGCATCTGCGTGTGTGTGTTTGCTTAAGATTCCATGCCACGACTGATCTGTATTTTCCTGAACTTAACCTTTGCAGCCTTAACCCTCCCGGTAAGAGCTTCGGGCTCATAGTGACTGATCTTTGGGTAATACTGGGATCTCACTTACAACCCACACTCCATCTCTTGCACAAGGGGGACGGTAACCGCCTGCAATTGTTAGTGACAAATCTTCGGGAGCATGCGGGGATCAAACGCCTGACCGCAAAATGGCTTGCGTGGCGCTTTAATGCACTTAAACCATACAGGCGGTGGGATCAGTTAATTGTCAGGGTTATATTTTTTCAGTTTCTTCGGGTTCTCTCTCTCTCTCTCTCTCTCTCTCTCTCTCTCTCTCCTCTCTCTCTCTCTCTCTCTCTCTCTCTCTCTCTCCTTCTCTCTCTCTCTCTCTCTCTCTCTCTCTCTCTCTCTCTCTCTCTCTCTCTCTCTCTCTCTCTCTCTCTCTCTCTCTCTCTCTCTCTCTCTCTCTCTCTCTCTCTCTCTCTCTCTCTCATTGCTATCAGGTATGCCCCAGATATGATGGATGGCACCTCGGCATTATCGCCTCTGAGCCGCTGCCAAGGAATACAAACCACCGTGCCAGGCGTCCTTTCCAGACTGGTTCGTTGTATGGTGTTCTTCGCGGAATCAATTAGGAGGCCATTGCACCGTGTTATTAACGCAGCAATCATCTTTTCTTCCCGTCCCTTGAACACGTCCTGTTTTCATTGCAATTGAGTCATATCCGCGATGTATAAGACTGCACCAAGTTTTATACAAGTTTTATACAAGTTTTATACAAGTTTTATACAAGTTTAATTGTTTGAAAATCGTGAATATATACGAACAATCACATGACTCGAAAATACATAGCACAGTAGTTGCGGGGAAAAAGTAGGACTTAAAGATATTAAGAGAACAAGTAAATTGGGAAAGAGATAACGTTAAGAATTTGTATAGGAACGATTAGAACGTGAGACAACATCGAATTGTTGGTGTCTGGATAGGAAGATTGAGGTAGTGGGGACCATGGTATCCGAGCACACTATAGGAAGAGAAAGGCGAGAGATGCTTCACGGGACGGATCAGAACGGGATGGAGACTGTCAGAACGCGTCGAGAACTCGTGTCATCAGCCGAGGTGAAGATTTAGATTATAGAAGAAAAGAGAGAAAGATAAGTTGTCCAATTTCCGTTATAACCTTGTTTTTCATTACTCGCGTTTCATTCCTCTAAAATGAAAGTCAACATTTACTCTTTTGAAAATAATCCTTGCTAACACTGAAGCTAGTTTGGATACCTCTATTCTTTTACCTATCTTAACTATTATTTTCCACATTTACCACTTAACACTAAAACCAGACTAAACAAACATTAAGGCAAACACAGAAACCAGAGTGGACACTTTCTATTCCCTTCCACATTGACCACTTACTAACGTTTGGCTTCCATTACCATATTTCCCCACCAACAGTTTTCACCGTCCGTGCCTTGCTCCACATGCCTCCCTCATATCCCAGTTTATATTTCCCTTAAGCTGTTATGCTTCTCCGACACACGATCCTCACTGCCATTAGTCTAAAAGCGGTTGTGTGCCACTTATTTTCCTTCCTGGACCTGCCAGAGACGCTCTTAGCGGAACACGACGCCTGGGCTGCAGGTTTGCAGGAGGCTGGTTCCCTTGGCAACCTGTAGTGTAGTAGTCACTTAGGGTTTAATTTTCTAGTCATTTGTGCATATGAATTCATATTAATACGTGTCTGATGGATATCCGGCTTCAAATGTCTGTGGCTGTTGCGAATCTATACCTCAATGAGTATTAGTATTATCATTATTATTATTATAAGATATGAAATTAAAGGAGGAAAAAAAGAGAAAGAGCGAGGGAAAGAATATACGTATCTGGAGTAAAAAAAAATGGAGGAAAAGATGCTAGGAGTAATATAGGAAGTATGTAAATCGTCTCCTTCATTCTCGTAGATATGATGATGATGAAGTCACTTATGTTTGTTTTTGTTAAAAGTTTATAGTAGTTTGTGTATTGGAACTCATATTGCTACGCGTCTGATGGATATCCGGCCTCAAATGTCTGTGGCTGTTACGGATCTGTATATATTTGATGAGATTGAGCCGCGTCTGCCTCACTCCATCACACGTTCCGCTGCTTCGTTGCCTCATTCCCCTTGCAACATGAGACTCTCTCCCGCCACGCCCTCACCGATGTTCCCGCAGATATTGATGGTGATGATGATGGCAAAGATATAAAAACTATAGTAATAATGATTAGTAATAAGATGAGATATGATGATAATGGCAAAGATAAAACATGATAATAACACTGAAGAGGATTAATACTACAATGAGAAATGATGATAATGGCAGAGATGAAAAATGATAATAATTATAATACTAATTAAATCAGATGATAAATACTGATGATATATAATAAGTAAGGATAATAATGAATGATAGTAATAATGACAATAATGGAATAATGACAAAAGTAATGACATTGTGAGTTGGTATGTAAATTACTACTTGTAGTTGTGATGTGCACGGAATAGTTTTGTGTTAAATATTTCTGAAATTCGGATATCATGTGCCGCCAATTGGTTTTAAAAGTTTCTTAAAATAGACGAGGCCGTAAGGTTGGAGCGCCTTTCAGATAACTTTTTTTATATCTCCCCATAGCAAGAAAGAAAATATATAACTGATTCTTCTGACGTTGTTTTTAAGAGTTCACTTTTGTTATCCTTTGTTTGCACTGTCCATGAGGTATTAAGAGACACGTAGCTATAAAATGTAAACTTTTTGGGTAATTTATTTACGTGTATACAACATTGTGAGCCTCGTGTCTGCAAGCTGGGTGACGTTGATCCACTTTTAATTAGAAGAGATAAATACTCACTCTCTCAAGCTGATTAACTTAGTGGCAAGTTCATAGCCAGGGATTAGATAGCTGATTACTTTTAAATTAGTTCATTAATCAAGTTAACAGTATGGCCTCAGGTAGAAGGAAAATATTATCAGACTTTTCCTCAACTTGAAATGTCAATGACTTTGTCTAGATATGCACTTCATGACTTCCATGAACAATATGGTACAATGAAAGTACAATCCACCTCTTTAATGAGCTTAGATTCTCACCAGCAGTGCATTCAATAGTGGCATCAGTCATTTGACGGATGGGGAGAGCAGCTTTACCGAGGAAATTAATCATCGAGTAAATATGGTTATAATAATAAATGATCCTGTCACGGATACAGTTTTGTTTTCACTTTGTATCACAAGCTGTGGCAAGCTGTAGACATATTTGTGTATAGTTTTTCAAGTGGTTACTTATTGTAAAATTGTTAAATTAATTCATTACATCAGAACTGCTAACCACAGAGTATGCGTCGGGGCCCCGGCGACTGATTTTATGACTTCACTATTTTCAACACCGACAAGATTGTTCGAAGACATTCTTTAACCATAAAAAAAAATATCGTGATAGAAGCCGAATCGCTATAGAAATCGAAGTCGTAAAATCTCGCGGTATACATGTATTGAACCAAGCAAGTCCTTCAATAACCCTGTGAAAAGCCGAGGGGTCGGTGCCGCGTGTGTGGCGCTCCACTTTAGGCAAAAAACACTCTGTCAAAACTTGAATAAAATAGGTATCGGAAATAGCACGATATTGATGAAGTGGAAAATAAAAAATACACGACAAAATTTTACTTGTAGGTGACTGTTTTTGTTCCCTTACAACTAGAAGCATTGGTCACTGGTGCAGCAGCGTGCGGTAATGCAGGAGTGAACCTTTGGTCTCACAATGCTCGAGGCCAGACTCCTACATGTTCCCTTACGTGGCGGCCTCAGGAGCGTGTGGACAGTGTTGCAACTCTCACCTCCCCCAGCCCGGCACTCACCGCCCCTTCAGAACAGCTATTCTAAAATTATGGTTCACCAATTATCTCGTAAAAAGTATTTACCGTGCCTAAATATTAAAACATTACATGTTAATGGCCCTGTTAACCTGTGTCAGCCAAATATGGTGAACGAGAGAATGACACGCAACAATATTTGAGGCACCGCAATAAACAAAGTTTGTTTAGTTTACGAAAAGTTGAATACATGAAAAAAATAGAGGTGATTGCTAAACATTGGTCAAGACTGTGTTATGTTATAGGCTGTTTGCTGGTGAAGAACAAATATCTATGAACAGGTACTAAGCTTTCATTGATTTAATTATAATGTCTGTGCGGCGTAATATGTAAAGTCGTTGGATTATTTGCGGAGAGGTGACCGTGATCCTCAGAACATGAATGCAGAAGCATCAATAAACGTGTTGCGAGGGAAATACTGTGAAGGTGCTAGAGGGAGACCTGCAATAACTGGCGTCACAGCGGCGGGGAAATTGTCGCCGCGCCTCCGCCCGAATTCCTTGTTTTGCTCCGCCGTGGAAAAAGGTTCTGATGAGCAGCTGATGTTTAGTGTTCCTCCTGAAGCTGATGTTTAGTGTTCCTCCTGAAGCTGATGTTTAGTGTTCCTCCTGAAGCTGATGTTTAGTGTTCCTCCTGAAGCTGGTGTTTAGTGTTCCTCCTGAAGCTGATGTTTAGTGTTCCTCCTGAAGCTGGTGTTTAGTGTTCCTCCTGAAGCTGATGTTTAGTGTTCCTCCTGAAGCTGATGTTTAGTGTTCCTCCTGAAGCTGATGTTTAGTGTTCCTCCTGAGGCTGATGTTTAGTGTTCCTCCTGAAGCTGATGTTTAGTGTTCCTCCTGAAGCTGATGTTTAGTGTTCCTCCTGAAGCTGATGTTTAGTGTTCCTCCTGAAGCTGATGTTTAGTGTTCCTCCTGAAGCTGATGTTTAGTGTTCCTCCTGAAGCTGGTGTTTAGTGTTCCTCCTGAAGCTGATGTTTAGTGTTCCTCCTGAAGCTGATGTTTAGTGTTCCTCCTGAAGCTGGTGTTTAGTGTTCCTCCTGAAGCTGATGTTTAGTGTTCCTCCTGAAGCTGGTGTTTAGTGTTCCTCCTGAAGCTGATGTTTAGTGTTCCTCCTGAAGCTGATGTTTAGTGTTCCTCCTGAAGCTGATGTTTAGTGTTCCTCCTGAGGCTGATGTTTAGTGTTCCTCCTGAAGCTGATGTTTAGTGTTCCTCCTGAGGCTGATGTTTAGTGTTCCTCCTGAAGCTGATGTTTAGTGTTCCTCCTGAAGCTGGTGTTTAGTGTTCCTCCTGAAACTGATCTAGTTTTATGAAATTGATATTCTATGCCAGAGTAAGTTTCAGAAAAAATGTTTTAGGAGGCAAGTTAAATTTTATCAGGGGGACAAAATTCTAATCCTGATAATACATTTACTTTACTAAAACATTCATGGTAGAAAGGAGAAACAAATCTTGCATTACTTAATATACGGCTTACCTCCCATTTCCTTAGATAACATACACATAAATACGCTCTTTTATATGTTACATAATGTTGAGATAACAAAACTCCGGTATGTGCTCGTGCTTTATGCTTAAATCACACTCAACATTTCCATATTTTTTAAATCAAATGAAAACTAGCAGAGTATTTCCAGGAGTAACTATGATAGCAGCGATACTCACCCATCCATGTACTGTTGGTGATGATCTGCAGTATCCTGGCGGGGTCCATGGCGAGGGGGAGGTAGTGGTGACGGGGAGGCAGGGGCGCAGGTGGGGAGGTGGGGAGGAGGGATAGAGGCAGGACAGGGGGAGGATAAAAGTTAGGGGGGTACAGGATAGATGAAAGAGTTTGTTGGGGTGACCAAGTATAGGTTGAGACACAATATCCAAGTAACTGCTACTAGACCTTGTAATCTGGTCTTAGCATAGAGCAGGAGACGGCAGGAAAGAGTGATTCAGGAAGGTGTGGGGCCTCTATAGAAAATCCGTCTTAGGTCAGGATATAATAACGTAAGAGACAATGTAGGGAAGAGGTGTTCTTGTCGAGCAAAGAAACCTGTATTTGTCAGGGGAGAAACAAACCAGAAGCGACTGAAAGGAAGATAGGGAAAGGGACAATGGGATTTCCGCTTGGGAAGGATATAGGGCGCCTTTAGGGAGAGAGAGGAAGGATATAGGGCGCCTTTAGGGAGAGAGAGGAAGGATATAGGGCGCCTTTAGGGAGAGAGAGGAAGGATATAGGGCGCCTTTAGGGAGAGAGAGGAAGGATATAGGGCGCCTTTAGGGAGAGAGAGGAAGGATATAGGGCGCCTTTAGGGAGAGAGAGGAAGGATATAGGGCGCCTTTAGGGAGAGAGAGAAGGATATAGGGCGCCTTTAGGAGAGAGAGGAAGGATATAGGGCGCCTTTAGGGAGAGAGAGGAAGGAAGGTAACGCAGGCAACTGAGATTGCTTACGTGTGTATCCTCTCGACGCCCCCTCTTACCTTGCCTCACGAGCCTCGCAGAACGTTTTTGGAGTTTAGGCGCGCTTCTTAGCGGATGAACACGATATGCCCTCTGTTTCTGTGCAGGTACACAAGGAAACGTGTACGGGCAGAACTTATATTGTTCTGTTGTTCCTTGACACGTTATTCCTTGCTATGATTCTGCATCACGATTCTTAGTTAAACGACAGTACCACTTTCTGGGTTGCCTTCTCTGGTTACAGTAACCTCACCTACAAAGGAACCTCTGATGTTATGTGTTATTTGAAGAGATATAATTGTTTTCGACGCGTATTATAACAATACCACTTTTGTTCTGTTGTTCCTTGGTCAGAACTCCCCGATGTTGGTTATTCTGCATCAGATAGTATCTTTTACCCTTCACTCATAACAAACACTGTGCTGTATCTTTCCTTGTTCGTCTTCCCATGCATCTGCGTTTAATCACGAACGGATCTTAATTCCTTCACCTAAACTGGTAAATCTTTTTCTCCTTGTATCTCTATTGTTTGTAATTGAAAACTGTTAAAATCTCCTCTTACTCGAAACTAAGCCCTTCTTTGTCCTTCTTTGTCTCCCTTTCTGCCCATCTTTATCCCTCCGTTTGGTCTCTTTCTCCCCTCTTTCCCCCTCTTTATCCTTCCTTTCTCCCTCTTTCTCCCTCCTTTTTCCTCTTTCTCCCCCTCTTTCCCCTCTTTACCTCTTCCCTCTTTCTCCCTTCCCTCTTTCTCCCTCCTTTTCCTCTTTCTCCCTCCTCTTTCTCCCTCTTCCCCTCTTTCTCCCTCTTTCCCCTCCTTTCTCCCTCTTTCTCCCTCTTTCCCTCCTTTTCTCCCTCTTTATCCCTCTTTCTCCCTCCCTTTCTCCCTCTTCCTCCCTCTACACCCCTCAACCCACCTGTTGTCTCCCACTTGAGTTGATTATTCCCGCCCGGCGCACCTGTCTCGCCTCTTTAAGGGTGAAGGGAAGGAAGGGTCGCCAGTCCTGTCGTTTTCGAGGTCACTGGGTCGATGGTGTTATTGGCCCCTCCACCGAGAGCTGTCTTTTGTTTGTGTTGTTGTTGTTGCTGTTGTAGTGCAGTTGTTGTGTTGAGTGTGGTAGTGTATGGGTCTGTGTGTAAAGGAATTCAAATGCAAGAATGGTTGTCTTTTACTTCACCCTTTCTCTCTCCCCCCCCCCCCTCCTCCTCTCTCTCCTCTCTCTCCTCTCTCTCTCTCTCTCTCTCTCTCCTCTCTCTCTCTCTCTCTCTCTCTCTCTCTCTCTCTCTCTCTCTCTCTCTCTCTCTCTCTCTCTCCTCTCTCTCTCTCTCTCTCTCTCTCTCTCTCTCTCTCTCTCTCTCTCTCTCTCTCTCTCTCCCTACATGCACACACACACACACACACCACACACACACCACACCACACACACCACACACACACCACACCACCCACCACACACCACCACCACACACACACACCACACACACCACACACACCCACCCACCCACCCAACCCACCCACCCACCCACCACCACACACACCACCCACCACACACACACACACACACCACACACACACACCACACACACACCACCACCACCCACACACACCACACACACCACACACCACACACACACACACACACACACACACACACACACACACACACACACACACACACACACACACACAAGGCAAGCTGAATAATAGTAGATTTGGAGACGGGACAATACGAGCATAGCTCTTTTCCTGAATGTTACAACTAGGTAAATACAACTAGGTAAATACGCACACACAGATAGATAGATAGATAGATAGTTTATTGACCACAGTGTACATAAATCTTAACATTAACACATAATCTTATAACAATACATACTGTTAGTACTAATATAAACAACACAAATAATGCAATCTGCAGTCCACAGAATTATATTAAAACAAAAACAACATCAATTGTCGGTGCACGAACAGTGCCAGGAGATATCCATGACACACATACCTTATGCATACAAGTGCAAAATATCACGAATAATTTTACAACATTCATAATGGCTATATCTACCGTTAAATAGCTCACCTAAACAAGTTAGGCCTACTGTCTGCCTAATATTGTTTGATACAGGACAATTTTCAACAACATGTTCCTCAGTCTGTACATCGCCACATACACACAGACGTTCCTCCAGTGGCAACCGGCCCCGCCCCCGCCTATTCCATCTTCCAGTCTCAACACACAAACTATGACCTGACACTCGGAAACGAGTGAAGGAGATCCTGTATCGGTCGTCGACCTTGTGGCGGTCCCTGTACACACTGTGCACTGTAAGGCCGAGGTTTATGCTGCGGTACACGGCGCACCTTGACCCACTGGAAGCTGCGATGCGCTCATGCACATTTAACAAGAGGCCATGCATGTCGGACACGTTGTTACCAATAAACTCTGCAATAGTTCTGCTCATTGCCGTGTTGGCTCTAGTGACAATTTCTATAGTAAACATTAATGGATCATCCGTTATATGAGATCTTTCCAAAGCTAGCTTAGAATAAAAAGTGTGCTGCTTTAATCTGACTAAGTCCGGCAGTGAAGGGTATCCTAACTCAGCGTAACACACGTCATTCGGGGTTGACTTTCTCACACCCAACAGCTGTTTGAGTGCCCGGTTGTACAACTTTGTAATTGGCTTTAAATCGGCTCCTACCCATGACTCGCAGCCGTACAGTAACGCAGACATTAACGCCGCATCAAACACCCTCCGTTTCACCACAAACGGTACATCGTTATTCTTATGAACAAATGACACAAACTTCAGTACATGACCTAATTTGTTCTTGGCATGCACCCTGAGGGCGGACAATACCGAGCCGTCGCTGGTGAAAGGCGACCCGAGGTAAATATAGGACGTGCACGGAACAATAACGAGCCCGTCCACCCGCAGTGGTTCCGCGTCAACCTCTGTACCACAAATCACGAAAAATTTGGTCTTACTTTCATTAATGGTCATCCCATGGTCACTACGAAACTCCTTCAATATCCTAACCTTGTTGATCATTCCCTCCCTGCTCGTAGCCAGCAATACAGTGTCGTCCATCAACACCAGTGTGTGGAGCCAGCCTAAGACCCCGTCAGGCGCACAACTCGCCTTGAGCATTCTGATAAGTTCGTTCATGAATACTATAAACAAGAGGCAGGAGGTGGGTGAGCCCTGTCTGACCCCGAGGGTTGCGGTCATGACGGCCCCGCCGATCACTGACTCAGTCTCACGGTACATGGCCACAAGTGCCGCTAACATTAACATTCCACACCCTAGCCGCTTCAAGATAGTGAATAATTTGCCACGAGGGACCATATCATAGGCTTTACTAAAGTCCACAAAAGTTACAAACAACTTAAGTTTTTTCCGACGCGCCATGTCGGTGAGGAGCCGCAGCGAGACGATGTGCTCTGTACACCCACGCTTACTCTGGGCTCCGGCCTGCTCACGGAATGGGCGGAACCACAGGTTTAATCTGTAGCAAAGGACCATGTCGAATAATTTACTAAGTGAGTTTATCACACTAATTCCTCTGTAATTGTCAGCATCCAACCTGTTCCCTCTTTTAAAAATCGTAAAGACCTTTGCTCTCACCCACGACACAGGGTACATGCCAGACAAAAACACCGTGTTAAACATTGAGGTAATGGTCAACAACCGCTGTGCAGGTAACATGGTTAGAACACCAGGACTGAGGCCGTCCGGCCCACACGCTTTATCCACTTTCAGTTTCTTAATTTGCAATTCAACTTCTACAGGAGAGATAGGGTCATCCAGCACTGGTATTGTCACATCAGTGCTCACATGCAGGGGGGGAGGTACAGGAGTGGGATTCAACACACGCTCAAAATGAATTTTAAAATCCTCGTCACTCGGACGATCTTCATTGTCACGTTCGCTTGCTTCAGAATTCCCTTTCCAGCTGATAACCTTCCATACCCTGGCATCATCGGTGTCACTCAACAGCCTTTCCCACCTACCCAAGAGCAGGTCACCCTGGCCTACACCTGGTGTCGGGGCACACTGCTACGCTCCGCACACTCGTACAGAACGTCAGACACATTCTTAGCATAGACATTGACATCATCATTTACACTGTTATTAGGAATATTCACATATTTAATATTCTCAACAAATTTTTTTCTGTCCATATTGAAAAATCTAATGGGTTTCTTTGCCACGCAACCCGTCACGGCGCTGCCATATAACACTGCGTGGTCTCCCAGCATGGAGGCTCTGGCAAGAATATTGTCCAGACACGTCCCGGGAGGGCTAATTGTTATGCTGATAGGGGCGTGATCAGATGGGAGGTCTGTCCTCTTAATGACTGTAAACTCACGAACAGATTTCACTAACTCGGGGGACAGGAGACACGTGTCCAGCTCAGACACCCATGTGTCGCGCTTCCTGTACGTTTTACTACTCATGAAATGTTTGTCTCGTGTCTTCAGGTTATTCAATACTAGTAGCTTATTATCTAAACAAATGGATGACAAAAATTGGATGACAAAAATTCAGCATTATCATTCATCAGGCCTATATCGTCCTCAATGTTCGGGTAGGAAATGTTCATACCAGGCAACTCGTACAGCTGTACTAAGTCTCGCACCGCCTTCCCAAACCTGGCATTCATGTCACCCATAATAATGTATCCGTTCCTCATATATTTATGCATAATCTTTTCCTGGATTGCAGCAAAAGCATGATGGGAGTAATATTGAGAGTCACATGGGGGGATATAGCAAAAACCTAACATCACTTCCTCGACATTACCAAGCTGCAATCATATTTGATCACCTATATCTAAATCAATGTCATGTACAAAATCACTCATATTGTTCTTAACAAGCACCACAAGTCCACCTCGGTCTGTTGTGCCCACTGACTTTCCACGATAGGTCACATAGCCTGGCAGCCGCACAGGTAAAGTTGTCTTCACTTCACTCAATGTAATAATGTCATACTCACTTAACATACTATAAACATTTGACTTTTCTAGCTTTGTACATACACGGTTAATATTCCATGATATTATTCTTATGTCTCTTATACACTGTGGTCTATTTAGAAAAACGTTGGGTTCCAGCTATCGATGACGTCACCGTCGCGGTAAAGCTTGCGCTGCCGGGTGTCCAGCCTAATGTCGCAGCCCACGTTCTCCGGCCTCTCCTTCTCTCTGGCCTCGGCCTCGCGTAGTCGCTGCCACTCCTTCCTGACACCCGGGTGTACGTCCTTCTTAACATAAATCTTGGCGTATTTCTCTCCGGATGTCTTGAGATGTTTGGCACTGGCGAGGACCCGCGACCGCGTATCATGATCGCGTATGGTCAGCAGCAGGGGGCGGTTGCGGCGGTGTCCGTCAGGCGCCGCGCCGAGCCTGCGGAGCTGACACTGCACGCCAGCCACGCCAGCCACGCCTATCTTGCCCCAAACTCGGTCCAGCTTGTCGGCGTCAGTGGCGGCGCCGTCCAGCGCCTCGCCCTCTTCCGGCAGCCCCAGCACCACCACGTTCATCTCTCGATCCTTCCGGTCCAGCATCTCCAAGAAGCGCTGTTGCTTGGCGATAATTTCAGCTTGCTTGTCCACTCGCTCGTGTAGCTCAGCAAAGTTCTTGGCGACGAAACTTTCAGGCGATGTTATGACCTTCCTCAACTCTGTCACTTCTGTCATCACAGCATTCAGCTTCTCCTCAAGTGACTTCAGCATCGGTGTTTCATCCTCCTCTTCAGCGGCTAAGATAGTGTCAATCAGCTCTTCTTTATTAATTCTTACCAGCTGAGTGCGCTGCATCTTCTTCAACTCAAGTAGTCGTTTTGCCATGTTGGTGACTTTAATATTTGCAGTAGGGTGAGGTGGAGAGAAGGGCAGGCCGCACTGTAACTAGCAGTCAATATGACGTCACACAATGCTGACGTCACACCATGGTCAATGCGCATGCGCCAAAATCCGGGACAGGATCGCAGGGGGGTTGTAGTCTGATTACTTGAATTTTCCAAGACTTTTTTTTTTCCACACACACGCACACGCACACGCACACGCACACACACTTTTCTAATTTCCCTCTCGTTACCTTCACACTTGATTGTCTTGGCATTGGACCCAAACACTCTCCCTGCACCCTTACTGAGCCTGTCTAACCCTCGCCCTCACTCCCTGTGCTGTGACGCGCGACCACAGCCATTCATCACGCCCTTGTTCTTCCCCCGTGCAGCCTTTCTCTTTCTTCTACTTCCCTTAAACGCCTCATTTAATCCTTTTTTCCCATGGTTGATCTGGGAACCCAATAGCAGGTCCAATATACAAATTCGTTCATCTCGATATGTATTTTCCTTCACTGTCTATAATACGTGTCATGGGTTAGCGTCTAAAGCAGCAGTGAAATATAGTAATATAGACGTGGGGATATATACATGCAATAGCGATGGCGCAAACCTCTATCTGTGTCTATTTTTTGTTTTCCAAATAAAGTCGCCTTTGCCAGCAGGGAGGACAGACGCCGTTCCCTGTGCTCTCAACAATAAGTCTTGGGCAAAGAAGCGTGGGCGTCTCCATACAAGCCTTGCAACTCCACAACCTCGGGACAAAAAACCTGCTGCTGTGAATTATGACACCTTCCATTCTTGAAGTGTTCAGCGAATGGTATTTGTTTTTTATTATAATGTTGGAGATGGAATCCTATCACATGTTCACCATAAAGCACCACAAGCCTGAGTGTGTTCAAATCACTCGTGTTACACTTCCGCGTGGTGTGCAGGCGGCCCTTGGCGTGACTCGGTGCCGTCACAAGCCTCACTCCGCCGCGTGCGTCCCGCCACTCATAAAGATACGTACATTATCCACAAATACCGAGCAGGGTAAAGGGAAAAAAGGAATTGACATCGACACTCTAGTCTGGCATGACCAGGACAGGATCCAGACAGGATGTTGACGTAACCTTCCCAGATCGATGAAGAATGTAGACTTTTTCCCTATCATTGAAGTAATATAATTTCCGCCATCAGATTTTTTTTAAACAATCGGTTAAGTTACATCGCAAAATGGTGTGTGGTAACAATATTGTGCGTCATTGATTTGTTTAAGATAAACATCATTTAATAATTATGTTTCCACTCCCCTGAATCATGAACGCATACAATAACCATGTACACATTGTACAGGCTGACATGCATGTAAAAAATAGAGAATGGAAAGTTCTGCAAATTAGATGTGCGTGTGTGTGTTTTTGAGTTGAGTTTTAATGTTAATTAGGAAAGTGAGAAACTTCTAGGAAATATTTGTAAAAAATTTCCCGGGGACCGAGTTAACACAGCCGAGTGTTACCTGCGTGGGAGGCTTTACCTGTGTGCTCCCCCAGCCCGGAGTGTTACCTGCGTGGGAGGCTTTACCTGTGTGCTCCCCCAGCCCGGCGTGTTACCTGCGTGGGAGGCTTTACCTGTGTGCTCCCCCAGCCCGGCGTGTTACCTGCGTGGGAGGCTTTACCTGTGTGCTCCCCCAGCCCGGCGTGTTCCTGGCGGCCCGTCAATTACAACAACTGCAAATTATATGAAATTGTTGTAAGTTCGTAGTTTCCTGAATATTGAATACAATGTTTTATCTTGTTTATTCGCACACGAGACAACGTCACACCAGGGTTAGTCAGTGACCGCGTCCCTCCGTGAGTAATACACACCACAAGCTCCCAAGGCCCCATCAATACCCCCTGACCTCCACTTTGGGCACGCGGTATGTACACTAGGGTGAAGCAGGTCATTATCTACTCAAGGCGGACAGACATCACCGTGCACACTTTTAAAGATCACAGGCAGGAACGTGTGGTTGGGTTGGTGGCGCCGGTTTAAGGTGAAGCGGCCTTTATTTTGTTATTAGGATTTATCGCTCGCATTGCCCAAGGGATCGTAACCGTCTCCCCTTAGTGCCGACCCCTGACATGACACGGAGGGAGAGGTCAGGGAGGAAGGCTGAGGCTCGAGTGCTGTGTCAAAACGAACCTCAGATTGTCATGGGATCCTATATGTTTGAGCCCGAGTACGAGGTGGATGAACAGGTGTTAGCAGAGCCTGAGGTTCAGCAGGAGGACCTGGCACTTCTCCAAAACATGGATTGGTAAATAAGGTTAAACCATGTGTGTGTGGGAATCACAATGAAGGTACTTTCGAGAAAATCCTATGGTTAGTTTTGGAGCTACAGTCAAACGTCATTACTCGGAAACCACATACTAGCATTAACTACAGCATAGAGTTGGAAAATATGCGGGCGGGAAGGCAGAAAGTGTGACAGCCACACCACCACAGGGTCTCTCACCACAGGGCACGGCCACTCCACAACTGAGTCACTATCTTACGGGGGGCGCCGCCCTTGTCCAGCACACCCGTGTACACAGGCTCACCTCACACTCGTCGTCCCAACCCACACACTGGGTAGCCGACTAGTCGCGCTGCACACTCTCACCCAGTCTTTCACCCGCTGTGTACCCTCGCTACACACCGTTTATCTCAACACAACGTGCTCGGGCCCTCAACACACTCATAAGGCGTGTATCACCCTACACACGCCACTCCTTTCCGTGTGCAAACTTTTCTGAAAGGCGAGCTGTCTTGCTGCACCATAAGGATGCATCCCATGTGGCATATAGCAAAAACAATCTTCAGAAACACCCAATATCTTCAATTTATATATTTATCTCTGCGTTTACGTGCACGTCGGGAAGAGAGCCTCCCTTTCGCTACGTCATCGAGCTGAGCTGAGCGTCTGCAAACCTTGAGAGTTTTGAGAAATCGGGGAATTTGCAGATTTTGATTGCGGATTATTTTAAAACGGCTGACTGGATACAAAAAGTGACGACGTATTGTTGATACTCTCGTTAATGGCTATGATTTGATTGCATTAAATCAGGAATGATGAAATGGTCTGGACGATTACTTTAAAGGAATTTAGGTAATAATGGCACAGGTAAAAATAGCACAGGCAAAAATGGCACGGTAAAAATGGCACAGGTAAAAATGGCACAGGTAAAAATGGCACAGGTAAAAATGGCACAGGTAAAAATGACCGGTAAAAATGACACAGGTAAAAATGGCACTAGTGAAAAATTAGGAAAAAAAGGCACAACAACAGTAAGTTTATTGAAATATATATATCAACTTAAAAATCGTGTAGGAACATTGTTCAGGCATGAGAACACTGTGTTATATCAACTTTTAAAAACAGAATCTTAATAACTAGAATCTTATGTTGTGACCAAGTCCACTTAACACTTGATCAAGGTTTTTCCTTCCTTCTGTGTAGTCTTTGCATAAATTCTTTAGTCTTTGTTGTAGATCAATATATACTTTCTCTGTTTTAGAAAACAGTGTCCCTTGCAATCACTGCACTCACAACAGCCTCTTCCTTCTGAATCATTCATATAAGTTTCCAGATAGATGGGTGCTGGTATCCAACAAGATGGTAAATATTGTTGTTCCAGCCTTCACACAGGTTGTCGGTTCTGGGTGTCATTCATGGTAGTTTGATGTACTGTACTACGTTCCAAAGTTCTGGAGGAAATCTTGCTGGAATGCGCCGAAGGTTTACTGCTAGAATGCCTGGCTGGGGGTTCCGTCTTCTTCTCTGAACATATGTACCAGAAACATAGGTTTGGTCGAAGTACTCCAGCAGTGGAGCTGCCTCTTCAGGACATCTAGTCTTGAGTAGCCTCATTCCCGCTGGAACATCTTCAACTGGTAAAAATGCCAGCGAGTCGATCTGTCCACAGAATTGACGAAAGTCAGCACTCTCTTTGTAGTGGTTGGTCAGGCCAAGGTTGTGTATTTTTCTCCAGGTACTCTGAGTCAGGTGGTAGAAGCAGCCTTGTATGCGTGTTTCCGGTCCAAAAACATTGTTGTGAATCATCTCAATGTGAATTTGAGTGGCCAGTTGGTTTTTGCTATTTAAGTATAGGAAATAATTTCTTTATGTTCAATAGGTTGTTAGGTTAATAGGTTATATGTTATATCAATACTGTGATTCATTATGAGACAAAGAGACGTCTGTTAAATATCTATTTTCTCGTCAAGGCAAGGGAGTGTATCGAGGTAAAGGTTTGCTAATTCGAGCCGCTGTTTGTCCTGTTTACCACAGTGAATCTATTTTTTTGTTGTGCCATTTTTTCCTATTTTTTCACTTGTGCCATTTTTACCTGTGCCATTTTTACCTGTGCCATTATTACCGTTCACCGTTTTAAAGTTCATTGTGTGACGCCAATTACCCATAGCTTTTTTTGTATGTTTGCTGATAAAGAATGATGAATAAATCTGTAATAGCAAGTACTATTTTTATATTTAAAGTTTCCCGCGCAATCATGGACACAGCCTTTCTGCCTACATGGCTTCTGCTCCTCTCGAGCCAATTACTGCGTTATTAAGGCCCGTCTACACTATCAGTGGGCACCTGTGGTTTTGGAGCATGGTAACGGCGAGTTCCCGGAAAATGATAGTGTAGACGCAAACAACTGAAGCACCATCCCTGGCCGAGGCAGTTCATGAGCGAGCTATATATTCGGCGTGGCCACATGTGAGCTACATCCCAGCCGTGTTACCAGATGCACAGAAACGTCTACGTTGAACTAGACAGTTAATCTCCATGCCAGACGTTCCGGTGTATGGGTTATACAGTGTGAAATTAGTAGAACGTTGATAGTTATGGAGCATACGGTCTGCAAATCCCTGGGATGTACCTGGTGGTCCTGGTACATATGTACGATGTACCGTATTATTCCACAGGATTGATAAAGGCCCATGTTATCTGGCACAACTGCGCGCCAGTACCTATCGCTCAACAATCACGGGCAGCAGCTACCCGCACACTGGATAGGGGAGAACGTAGGGGACTCAGTACAGTGTGAACGGGCAAACTGCTGGTCGGTGGTCTCTGCCATCCTTCACCACCATCCCTCAAAACTGCTGAGTTGCGTGCTCTGGCACCATAGGTGGCCACTGATAGTGTAGACGGGCCTTACATGATGACCAGTGTTTTAAATGTGTTACGAGTATTCCACGTAGATTAATTATTCCACCTTTGTGCCTCGCCACTCAAACTCTAACGTAGGATTCGACAAAGCCACACCAGAATATCTGAAACTACAGTTTCCTTGGAGAACAGAAATAATCCTGATGTCTTGAGTGCAATAAATAATGTTCTTTTGCTGATATCCAGACGCAACTTTTCAGTAATTGTATTTTCATGAACGACAATAATAGGAGTCCTTCTAAAAGTCCATATGAGTGTCTCACTGAAAAGCACATCCAAATTTTTGTGTGATATTGACTTTGTAAGAAGTTAGGCTTTTTAAACAATCTTTGTATAGTCTTCTTCATGTAGCCTCCGAAAGATGATATATATACCGGGTCAGGCGTGTGGTCCGCTACTCCCTGCAATACACCACTGAAGTATGGGAAGATCATGGCCTTCAAAGCATCACCGGTTGCCGTGATAACCATGGGTCGCATAATCTGCCCTGCATTCTCCTTTACCTTGTCGCCTGAACTCCTTTACATTTCTTGGCAAAACTGTTCATGAAATAATAATAATAGTAGAAGCGTCACGTGGAAACAATAAATATCAAATCGATGAATATGCAAATGGATATCCACTGCGAGTAAAGCCTACATCCAGAGCGGCTCTCAGGCCATTCAAACACGACACAGCGTGAGAAACAATAGGAAGGGTTTCTTATTGTTTATCAGCTAGAACAATGGAGTTGAATCTTTACAAGCGCAAGGCTGAATTTTATACGGAGAACATGCGAGTATCACAGCATAAGAGTGAGTAACACAATGCACTATGTCTATAATGGCACCAGTATGTGTACTTGAACTTAATGAGAGCGCGATTAAAGCTCTCACAGAAAAGTTTGTATCATGTATATTAGAACTTCATGGCAGATTGTGAACCCTTTAATGAAGGAAATCATTACTAAAAAAATGTACTTCGGATATGTTTTGTACTGATGTTAAATATTTATGAATTGTAAGGTTTTGGCTTAGAATATATTGAATGATAAGAAAATGTACCGATTGTTAAAGAAAAATCGAACGATTTTTTGTTAGACCACGCTTGCTTGAACATAGAGAATGTTGGTAATTAAATAATTTGTATTTCGGGCCAGTTATCCATCTCAGAAGAGGCGTTGTCAATCGCACCACTGTACATTTCCCATAGAATATAACCACAACAAAAGTCTTGATAGTACTGATAATGGGGAGGCAGGAATCACCGGTGCAATATGTGGTGAAGAACTTGAAGTGTTATCGTCCCGCCGTCTAATACAGGTTAATTGGTAAAGCCTCAGAAGTGCCGACCAGCAACACCCACTTTGTCATCTTCTAAGATTGACCACAAACTCACAGCCACATCGTGTTTTGATTCATTCAGTAGAGTTGACGCAAAGCCTTAGTTCTCAACCAATTCTGTCTTTTTGATCATTCATATTATGCTTCCCGAAACCCTTGTTGACCGAAACTATACTTTTCAGGCTATTTCGTCTCTTTAATCGTTCATATTATGCTTCCCAAACGTTTTACTTTACTCACAACACTTTGTTCATTCTATCAAGCTTATTCCATTCTCCGTCTCATGGAACTGTATCTAAAAATGGCTTTATTATCGTCTCGTATACACTGCATCAAGGTATAATTTATGCGGCCTCGACACTGCTCATGCCATCAAGCTTAATCCCTTCTCCGTAGCATGGTAATATTTCTAAAAATGGCTTTATTACCATCCTTTATACACTGCACCAAGGTATAACTGTGCGGCGGGCGGCAGCAGGAGGCAAGGTGAATGACTCCTTGTCAAAAACTAGCATCAATCTCATCATCGGATACAAATTCAGAAGGCGGCACAACAAAAGGAACAAGTGACAGCAATGAGTGCCGTCCCGTGAAGACCAGAGAGAGAGAGAGAGAGAGAGAGAGAGAGAGAGAGAGAGAGAGAGAGAGAGAGAGAGAGAGAGAGAGAGAGAGAGAGAGAGAGAGAGAGAGAGGAGAGAGGAGAGAGAGAAGGAGAGGGAGAGAGAGAGAGAGAGAGAGAGAGAGAGAGAGAGAGAGAGGGAGAGAGAGAGAGAGAGAGAGAGAGAGAGAGAGAGAGAGAACATAAGAAAATAAGGAAGCTACAAGAGGCCGTGAGACCTACACGAGGTAGTTCCTGTTACTTGCCGTAAGAAATTGTAAGCAGGACAGAACAAGAAGTAACGGATTCAAGCTGGAAAAGCGTAGATTTAAAAAGAAAAAGCGGGAGAGAGAGAGGGGGGGGGGGGGTCACGCGCTTTTCTGACGTGTTTCCAAATCAACAAAACATGCTCTTGTTATCAATAGGTTCCATTACTACTACTACTGCTTCAACTAACTACTCTTACTATTACTTCCACTAATACTTCCATTACTGTAACATAATTTGTTCTTATTGTATAAATTGTAAATATTATTGCCAAACATAATGTTTTTTGTGTGTTGTCTGTGGTGAGTTAATCAGCCGTGTGAATGTACTACTTCTGCTATGGAGCCTCGGCTCGGCAGATCGTGCCACGCTGAACCTATGTATGTTAGATTACTGTAAATATATACAATATGTGGCAATAAAACACAATAACATCAATAATAAACTCAATAGGTTCTGAACGATGATCAATCTCGCGTCCGTTCTCTCAAACATAATGGTGCAGCATGTAATTATCTCTAAACCAACATCGCTACTAATAGAGGTAAGAAAAATAATCACCGCTTATAAAAAAACAATCCACCACAGGCTCAAGGACAAATGCGACGGAGATGAGCACCGAAGCCACGTGCAGGTTATCTTATGCCCCCATCTATATTATTTATCTATCGTTGCTATTGGGAAGGAAATATTGCCTCTTGTTTAAATCATGCCAGGTATTCATAATATGTAACATCGCTCTTGTACCATAAACACTTTGATCTCATCTCGACAACTTTTGATTAATTGCTGTCATGATTTTTTCCTCCAAATCCTGTGTTTGATTCTTATGCTTCTCGCACGTCCAGGATCATCAAGTCATCTAATATACTATAGGAGTAGCCGTGTGTCTGTCTGTGTGTCTGTCTGTTTTGGGTAGCCGAAACTGTAAATTCAATTTTGATGTGAGTAGGCTCGAAAAATCGCAAATAAATCGTAGGTGGTAAGCGGCTTGGTCCCATGTTGATTGAATCATTTTGAAGAGGGGGTCTTGGGCTAGAAACACTTTTAGGAGTATTAGATGACAGGAAGAAACTCTCCGGTAACGTCTTGCCGCATGTCACTTACTCCGTAGACTCATCTATTTACCGTTTGTTTGCGTGTGTGTGTGTGTGTGTGTGTGTGTGTGCAATCATGCAAGCATGCATGTGTGTGTGTGTGTGTGTGTGCGTGTGTGTGCATGTGTGTGTGCGTGCGTGCGTGTCCCTTTGTGTGCGTGTGTGAGTGTTACAAACATCAATACATGGGTCCGAAGGGCCCACAAGCACTTGTTTTCTTCTATGACCATCATTGGTTTTTTTTCACAATTCATGATATCCATAGAAATGTATATATGAAATTTATTGTTCCTGGAGCACTTTTCAAATGTATAAGTGGATTCTCTCTCATCTCTCACTCTCTCCTCTCGTCGACTCTCTCTCTCTCCTCTCATCTCTCTCTCTCTCTCTCTCTCTCTCTCTCTCCTCTCTCTCTCTCTCTCTCTCTCTCTCTCTCTCTCTCCGTCTCTCTCTCTCTCCTCTCTCTCTCTCTCTCCTCTCTCGCTCCTCTCTCTCTCCTCTCTCTCTCTCTCTCTCTCTCTCCTCTCTCTCTCTCTCTCTCTCTCTCTCTCTCTCCTCTCTCTCGCCCTCTCTCTCTCCCTCTCTCTCCTCTCTCTCTCCTTCTCTCTCTCTCTCTTCTCTCTCTCTCTCTCTCTCTCTCTCCATTAATCTATCTATCTGCCTCTTATCAATCGGCAAACGTTCCCTTCAGAGTATAAGTTTTCTCCTCCGCTTATCGTCGGTTTTCACTCATAAATTTCCGCTTGAGTGTGATCATCAAATGTGTCTTTATGGGTGCTCACGCTCGTCCTAAATGCTGGCTTTTGGATTGATAGTCGTTGATATTTTCTGTAGTCTAAAGATACACACGACACACATATTGGTTATAACGTATGTATCGTTCCACTCAGGTTTGGGTTCAAGTGTTAATTGTATGTACTTGCGCCTTGAATTACACCGATAGCCCGTCAGGGTGGCAAGGTTGGTAGAGACGTGAGCTCGCAATGTGCAGCGTCCCTGTGCATTCGGTCAGCGGTTCGAGTCCGCTAATTCGTGCTGACGTGGCGGCGCTTTGTATAGTCAATAACCTTGTAGTTGGTACTTGTAAAGTGTCTAGATAGGATGAAAATCTTATCTTATCTTACACCGATATATGTAATAAGACATCATTAGGGATGGTGATACCAAACCTGTAGAGGGTGAAGCGAGGGATTAAGAAAAAAAGGAAGAGTCAATAAAGAAATAAGAAAAATAGAACCGGTTTGATGGGACGGGGTTGCTATAAAAGCCGGGTTGAGGGGAAGGCAGCCAAGGCGCCATTAGGGGATGTGAGTGAGGGAGAAACATGAAGCAAATGATGTCAAGGAGCTGCAGGACGACGCACGCAGAGTTCCCACACGTTCATGTGTCTGGCATGGAGTAACTAGAGCTTGGTGTCTCGTCCCTCCGGGTTACGACCTGAAGAGCCCAGTGATGAGGCAGACATGACCCTAATACGTCACAGTGCATGATGAATGATTAAATGAGAGGCGGGAGGAGGAGACACATTTTATATAAGTGAAGAGCAGCTAAAAAATGTGACGGGAAAATAGTGAGAGTGAAAGGAGGGAAGTGTGTAAAGCTTCAGAGGAGTGGCGCTCAAGAGGAGGGGACAGACGCCAACTGTTGACCATCTGCCTCGCATGACGCGCCTGTTGTGTGTAGCTACGAATCATGCACAACCTTGTTCAAAATATGACGACCTTCATCAGTATTATAGATTTCTATGGCTCCTATTGTTCCTTCCATCCTCTCTATCTTCTTACGGAGATCATATCCCATTTTCTCTTATTTTTTTTTCCTGCAAATGTGATCCTAAGCTCTTTAACTGTTACAAGTGTAATGCAAGAAATTACATTAATAGGGGAAGAGATGAAATAACACATAAGTATCAATAAGCTAACGAGGAATTTTCCTCCACGCCACATTCCTGAATCACTGGTTAGGCTTATATTTTAAGCCAGTAGTAATTAGACACGTAGCGAAACGAGGTGAGAACGGGGATTCTAGGATAGGATAATTTTAGAAGCAGCTCGACGTTCATTGAGTTAAGTCGCCTGTGGGGAGGTGATATTCTCGCCCTTGGTAGAGGTATGTTATGAAATGTTTGTTAAATAGAGATGTAGACATGACTTACTGGTGATTCCTTTTGTTGCCCAGGACTAATAAAGTGTATTACTTAGGGTCCCAAGGTAGGATGCTGTTGGCGGACCAGGGGGCCAAGCGCTCACAAATTAGCAGAGGGGGCAACTACAACATGTCACAGCCAGCCGTGTGAGGACAAGGAGAAAAGAAGGAAATAGAAAAATAAGTGAGAGGGAAACTTTTGGAAGTGGGATGACTACGTATACATTATATTAGGATAACGACTTGAGCATTACATGTGCGTATCGTTAAGGGGTAACAGTGCGACTGAAGTTACCAGAGATAGTAAACTATATTAGGATGACGACTTGAGCATTACGCATGCGTATCGTTAAAGTGGTAACAGTGCGACTGAAGTTACCAGAGATAGTAAACTAGATTAGGATGACGACTTGAGCATTTCGCGTGCGTATCGCTAGGAGGGAAGGAAGACTTAATATTAAGATAACTTGTGAATGTATAATAATTACCAAGTGAGACAGTAAAGAGTTAAATATATTATAATTAGAAATATATTAACGCGTTGTCATTCAGTTTCCAACCAGTACTTACATATTTTCTTAAATCTTTTATTTTTGTTCATTCATATTTTTTTTCCCACTTAATGTGGGTGGTGGCAGCGGAGTAACCAGGACTGTAGAGTACACTCCCAAGGTGGGCACTACATGATGGTGACAACGGTGTAGATGGTCATTTTGACCACTACATAATGGTGGCAGCGGTGGGATCCATTCGATGGATCCACGTACCCACGTGCTAACTAACGCCTTGCTAGTTGTTGGTTTTTTCAAGTGCCAGTTACCTCAGTGATCACATACTGTACAGTATGGTGTGTACAGAGTATAGGTGTACATATAGGTGTATAGAGTAGCGTTAGTGACTATGACTAGTTCGCTCAGGCTGGGGAAGTAGATGATACTAACGTAACAGTAGGCCCGGGTTACCCACATGCTAACATAGACGCTGATAAAGACATTAGTGATGGCCTGGAAAAGCCGAAGCGGAGTAGTGAAAGGGTGCAACATGAAACATGCACACCCCAGACCCGCTGTTGAACATGAAAATGATGTGGGTAGCGCGTATGCAGTGTGTTTATGGGTGATGTAGGATGCGTGAAGATAGTGTGGATGTGGGTGATGTGACACTACACCCACGTGTGGATGCAGTGTGGAACGATGCCGAGTGGAAGTGGATAGTGATGTGTGTGGAAGTGGATGGATGATGAATGTGTGGATAGGGGGCTTGTATTCCACACTTAACACTAATGTAGGGCAGGATGTCATGTAAAAGGTGCGGTAAGGTTAGGTTACCGTACCTTACGGTTAGATTAACATTAGGATAGAGGTAACAGCTCATGTAGAACTAGACGCCCTACAAGTAAGCAACTTTACGGGTTGTCGTGGCAGTAATGGCCACCTTAGAAAATTTGCTTTAGAGTGGTAGTAATGGAGGAGGAATTTGTACACTAACACCATCTTGAGAGAGGAGGCCAGTGAAGAGATACGTGCTTATTATAATGACAGAAGTGTTAATCTCTCGTGAGAAAGAGATTAACTTTCACCACTTTCTCTCGTGAATGAGAGAAAGAGAGAGAGATGAAGGTCCCCTAGAAAGAATGTAAAGGTTAGAAATTCTTGCTTTAGAGGGTGCACACAGATTGCACTGAACACTAAACCCGCTAGGTTGTCGTTAGACCCAAGGATGTGCTTGGCTCTGAGCTTCGCTCGTTGGGTGATAGACGCAGGAGTATGTATGCCTCGCAAAGGAGGTGAGCCTTATCCCAAGTATTGAGGGTATGGAGTAAATCCAGTCGTGATTTCTCCCTACGCACCTACGCCCAGGATTGGTGGGGTAAAAGAAAATAACCATTACCGACTAGAGGGACGAGTCCAGTCGCGACTCTATAGGGCTTCGGCCTGGACAAATAAGAGAAAGTGAGAAGGTTCTCATTTCAAGGGAGTGAAGGCATTACATTAAATACGTATTCCCCAAACTGGTTAAATCTGCTCTTGGTGAGGGAAGTGGTAAGTTAAGAATACATACTATCTCATTTTGTTGTAAATTTGTTGGAAGAATTGGAAAATGCAGGATGAGAATATTTGTTTGTAAGTGATAGAAGATCCTAAGAAAATTTATGTGAAATTATGTGTGATGTATATTATAATTTTTTTTATTTTTAGTTAGATATCCGGTAGGATGCTTGATGAAGGACTGAGGCATAAGGATTTTTTTTTTTGGGGGGGGAAGAAGCTATGTAACGCGAGAAATTACATTAGTAGGGGAAGAGATGAAATAACACATAAGTATCAATAAGTTAACGAGGAATTTTTCTCCACGCCTCATTCCTGAATCACTGGTTAGGCTTATATTTTAAGCCAGTAGTAATTAGACACGTAGCGAAACGAGGTGAGAACGGGGATTCTAGGATAGGATAATTTTAGAAGCAGCTCGACGTTCATTGAGTTAAGTCGCCTGTGGGGAGGTGATATTCTCGCCCTTGGTAAAGGATGTTATGAAATGTTTGTTAAATAGAGATGTAGACATGACTTACTGGTGATTCCTTTTGTTGACCAAGACTAATAAAGTGTATTACTTAGGGTCCCAAGGTAGGATGCTGTTGGCGGACCAGGGGGCCAAGCGCTCACAAATTGCAGAGGGGGCAACTACAACATGTCACAGCCAGCCGTGTGAGGACAAGGAGAAAGAAGGAAATAGAAAAATAAGTGAGAGGGAAACTTTTGGAAGTGGGATAGACTACGTATACATTATATTAGGATAACGACTTGAGCATTACATGTACGTATCGTTTAAGGGGTAAACATTTGCGACTGAAGTTACCAGAGATAGTAAACTGTATTAGGATGACGACTTGAGCATTACGCATGCGTATCGTTAAAGTGGTAACAGTGCGACTGAAGTTACCAGAGATAGTAAACTAGATTAGGATGACGACTTGAGCATTTCGCGTGCGTATCGCTAGGAGGGAAGGAAGACTTAATATTAAGATAACTTGTGAATGTATAATAATTACCAAGTGAGACAGTAAAGAGTTAAATATATTATAATTAGAAATATATTAACGCGTTGTCATTCAGTTTCCAACCAGTACTTACATATTTTCTTAAATCTTTTATTTTTGTTCATTCATATATTTTTCCCACTTAATGTGGGTGGTGGCAGCGGAGTAACCAGGACTGTAGAGTACACTCCCAAGGTGGGCACTACATGATGGTGACAACGGTGTAGATGGTCATTTTGACCACTACACAAGGAAACCTACAGGTCCGGCCTTTCTATGCTTTCCACACACACTCATGCTTTTACCCATCATGCTGCTCAACCAGAATCATTATTATTTTTGTCATTCATGAGTGGGTAACTTTGAAGCTTTCGCACTGCAACTTACGTTCATTTTAAGGAAAGTTTAAGCACAGCAGTGTTTGTTTGTCTTGTGTCTTGTTTCTGCCGCATCAGTAGCTGGTGTCTTTTATCGCATAATTCTTTTAGATGCCGCGTTTGTGATGCCTAAAAAATATATCCTTTAGCTGCGACCTTACGTATTGAGCCAAAGGGAATCGGGAGTGCAAGCAGTTGGCTTGACAATGTATTATATTCATCTGTAATGAAAAATCGGTGACCATTTACTATTTTCAATGTTGTTGCTATTATTGCTATATTGTTAATTTCATTTTGTTATTATTGTACTTTGTTAATATCTTGTTATTGCTATTGTTGTTGCTTTTTCCAAATGATAAAAACCTTGTACACAAACACACCAAGAACTACAACCCTGATTCCGCCAGGCAGCCCAGACACCTCCTCCCAGTTTTTCGGAAAAATTTACTGCTGTAGAGCAGTTTTTCGACCCAATAAAAGGTTCTTTTGTTGGGGTCGCATGCGGCCTCCCTCTAGAGAGTTTTGCGTGTTTCTCCCGCGCTGTAGCTTTCAGACTAAATCTTTCTCTCTTCTCTCTTCTCTCTCTCTCTATCTTTCCCTTTCCTCTCTCTCTTCTCTCTCTCTCTCTCTCTCTCTCCTCCTCTCTCCTCCTCTCCTCTCCTCTCTCTCTCCCTCTCTCTCTCTCTCTCCCTCCTCTCTCCTCACTCTCTTTCTCTCTTCTTTTCTCTTCTTTCTCTCTCTTCTCTCCCTCTCTCTCCTCTCCTCTTCCTCTCTCTCTCTCCTCTCTCTCCTTTTCTCCTCCTCAACTCATTTTCCTCTCCCCCCTCCCCTCCTCTCTCTTACCTCCACCTCCCTCTCTCACAACTCTTTTCTACTAGTCAACCCGCCTCCCTCTCCTCCCCTCATTGCCACTCTCTCTCCTTCCTCAACCTCTTAGTCCTACTCTCTTCTCTTTTCTTCTTCTCTCTCTCCTCTCCTCCTTCTCCTCCCTTCACTCCCTCCCTCTTCTCCTCCACGTCCTACCACTCCTCCCGTCTCCTCCGCTCCCTCCCCTCCCTCCCCTGCCCTCCTCCTCCTCGTCCCTCTACAGTCCCTCCACCTTCTCTTCTCTCTCTTTTCTCTCCCTCCCCTCCCCTCCAGCCTCCCTCCCTCTCCTCTCCCGCTCCTCCACCCTCTTTCCCCGCCACAGTCCTCCACCCGTCCTCCACTATCCTTCCCCCCTCCCACCCTGCCACTCCCTACTCTTCCTCCCCTCCCACCTCACCTCCCTCCGCCTGCCAAGTTCATACCTCCTCCTCCCCTGCTCCTACCCCTCCCGTCCCGACTCCCCTCCTCTCCCTCCATTCTCTCCTCCCGTCCCTAGTCCCTATCCCTCCTCCTTGCCCTCCTACTTCCTCTCCCTGCCACAGTCCTCCCCCTCCTCTCCCTGCCCCCTCCCTCCTCCCTCCTGCCCCTTCCTACCATCCCTCTCCCTCCTCCCTGCCAGCATCCCTACCCCCCTCCCGCCCTGCCAGCGTCCCTACCACCCTCCGCCCCCGCCCCTCCCCCTACCCCTCCCCCCCCAGCCCTACCACCCCTCCCCTCCTGCCACAGTCCCTACTCACCCTCCCTGCCCCACGTCCCTCAGCACCACCCTCCCGTCCCCTCCAACAGTCCTACCATCCCGACCCCTGCCCAGTCCTACCTCCACCCTCCAGATCCCTCACCTTCCCCACCTCCCATACCCCCCGTCCCCTGCCAGCCACCACTTCCCCCCCTCCAGCAGTCCCTACCACCCTCCCCGTCCCCTGCCAGCCCCTACCACCCTCCCGTCCCCTGCCACCAGTCCCTACCACCCCCTCCGTCCCCCACCAGCCTCCAGTCCCTAGCCACCCCTACCCCCTCCGTCCCACCCCCTACCCTCCCGTTCCCTACCACAGTCCCTACCCCTCCCTCCTGCTCCACAGTCCCACCACCCCCGTCCCCTGCCATCCTACCCCCCCCGTTCCCTGCCAGCAGTTACCCACCCTCCCGCCCTGCCGCCATCTACCCTCCCCCTCCCCTGCCCATTCCTCCACCGTCCCGCCCTGCCAGCAGACCTCCACCCTCCCGTCCCTGCCGCAGTCCCTACCACCTCCCTACCCTCCACAGTCCCTACCACCCCCCCCCTGCCCCGTCCTAGCACTCCCCCCTCCGCATCCCTGCCACTCCCCCCTCCCGTCCCCTGCCACCATCACCCCCCTCCCCTGCCACCAGTCCTACACCCCTCCCCCGTCCCCGCCACACCCTCCCCCCTCCGTCCTCCCTCTTTCCCCCCCCCTCCCGTCCCCTGCCACCAGTCCTACCACCCTCCCGTCCCCTGCCCACCAGTCCCTACCACCCTCTCCTCCCCTGCTTCCTCCCCCTCACCCCCCCCCCTTCCCGCCCGCCCACTCCCTCCACTCCGTCTCTGCAACAGTCCCTACCCTTCCCGTCCTACCAAGTCCTCCACCCCCTCCCGAGCAGTCCTTACCACCCTCACCTCCCCTGCCAGCAGTCCCTCCACCAATCCGTCCTCAGCATCCCTACCCCCTGTTCCTGCAGCAGTCCATCCACTCCCGGGCCCTGCCAACCGTCTACCACCCCGTCCCCTGCCACCAGTCCTACCACCTTCCCGTTCCACAGCAAACCTCCCTACCAACCCTCCCGCGACCTGCCAGCGTCCCTACCACCCTCCTTACCCAACCATTCCTACACCTGTTCCCATACCAAGCATTCCCACCCCCGTTACCTGCAGCAGTCCCTACCACCTCCTTTGCCACCAGGCCCTACACTCTCCACCTCTAATTCCTACTCACCCTCCCGTCACCTCCAGCATCCTACCACCCTCCCGGTCCCTCTCCACAGTCCCTACCACCCGTACCCTGCCCCGTCCTACCTTTCTACTACCGCCGTCCTGTTCCTAAACGCGGTCCCTAACACCTTCCGCCCTGCACCATCCCTAAACCACCCCGTCCCTGACAGCAGCTACACCCCAGGAGCTAAAACAGTTCCCTACCACCCTCCGAATTCGCGTTGCGCTCCGTTTTGGGCCGGTTCCGTGCTTGTCTGTTGTTTTTACTGGGGTTTTTCCTGCGGTGCCTACCACTCTCCCGTTACCTGCCAGCAGTCCGTCTTCGCGGTTCCGTGGCCAGTTTCGTTGCCCTGTTTTCCCCTCCCGGGTTCTACAGTCCCTACTCCCCCCGTCCCTGCCACAGTTCTCCACCCTCCCGTCCTGCCAGAGTCCCTACCGTCCTCCCGTCCCGCGCTAGTCTTTTGCTCCCGGTTCCCTCCGTTCGCTACCACCCTCCCGTTCCCTGCCAGCAGTCCCTACCCCTCCGCCCCCCCACAGTCCCTCCCCCCTCCCGTCCCCTGCCACTCCCTACCACCCTCCCGTCCCCCGCCACCCGTCCCCACCACCCTCCCGTCCCCTGCTTCCCCCCCTCCCCCTCCCTTCCCACACCCCCCCCCCTCCCCTCCCTCCTCCACCCCCCCCTTCCCCCCAGGTCCTTTTCCTCCGTTTCCCCCAAAATTCTTTTCCCTCGCCCCGTTAAACATTAACCAATTCGTTCCCCCAAAGAAAAAATATTGGGGTTGGTCCGGAATCAAATCTCCCTCTCCCTTTCCCGAGGTCCTTTTTCACTCCAAATAAAAAGGACGAAAAAAAACCCCCGTTTCCCTGGGGGAATATTTGTTGACAACGTATAAAACCTTAAAAAGTTTTGTTTTAAAAAAATGGTGGAAAAATTTAAAAGTAATAGTAAACAAGTAGAAAATGAAAATTTCAAGCGAATGTGCCCTTTCTTAAACACTACGTACCCCACCCCTTTTACTGAAACACGCTCCCCGGTGAAAAGTTGTTTGAAAAATACGTTTTAACCCCAAAACAGAATTGTATACTTTTTAAATTTTTTGTCCAAAAACTATTCACCCAGATAGCAGTTTTCGTATACGGGTAGGTACTATTTTGGCAAAGGGGCCCTTTACTTGAATGTTCAATGTTCTAATTTAATTACTACTCACCCTTCAATGTTTCCACCTTTTTACCCGGGTAAATTGGTATACTTGTCAAACAACTATTCCCCGGAGCGTGTTTCGTGCGTTTTGTGCTGTAACTATCGGGCCCAAAGGGGGGCTGGTTTAATCGCTACACCGGCCGCTCCAAAGTTTTTTTTTCCGAAGGGGCCCGGGTTTTTTCACCACGGGAGAGGGGAAAAAAGCTGGGAAAAGAAAAGACGGAGAGATAGTGGAAAGGGGGAAATTAAAAGAAGTTGTGAAAACGAACTGAACTTAAGAGAATATCGGGGGGGGTGTGTGGTGTGTTGTGTGTGGGGTGTGTGTGTGTGTGTGTGTGTGTGTGTGGTGTGTGTGTGTGTGTGTGTGTGTGGTTGTGTGTGTGTGTGTGTGTGTGTGGGTGTGTTGTGTGTGGTGTGTGTTTTGTGTGTGTGTGTTGTGTGTGTGTGTGTGGTTTTGTGTGTGGGGGGTGTGGTTGTGTGTGTGTTTTGGGGGGTGTGTGTGTGTGTGTGTGTGTGTGTGTGTGTTGGTGTGTTGTGGTGTGTGTGTGGGGTTTGTGTGTGTGTGTGTGTGGTGTGTGTGTGTTTTTGTGTGTGTTGGTGTGTGTGTGTGTGTGGGTGTGGTGTGGGTGTGGGTGTGTTCACCTAGTTGTAATTTTCCTTTTGGGATTTTTTCGGGCCTGAGCTACCTCGTATGGCCCCCTCTCCAGGCCAAAAATTTTTTAATCGTTCCCTCCCTTAAATGCTTATATTGGGGCCCAAGGCCCCCCCCCCCGGGGGAGGCCCGGGTCACCAAAACCCCCCCCGGCCTAAAACCCCCAAAAAAACCCGGTAAACCCCAAAAAATTTACCGCTGGTTGGAAAAAAGGGGCCCCCCCCCGGGTTTTAGGGGGGAAAGGGGTTTTAAAAATTCCTCCCGTCTTCGCTCCGGGGCCCCGGGATTAAAAACCCGGGGCTTCTCGAAGTTTAGCCGACCGTGCTACCGGGTACTCTAAAGGGGTTTCCCTTGTGTGTTTTGTGCATTTCCCTGTTCGTGTGTGGTGTTTTGTGTGTGTGTTTTGTGGGTGTGTGTGTAGGAAAAAAAACAATGCAATCATTTGAGGGAAACCCGACATGACCCTAACTTAATCATGGTGGACACGACGGGAATAAACCCCGGAATTCCTCTTCCAAGCATCATGAACATCGATTTCTTTGAATTGTCCTTGTTTCTTGGAGTTTATAAAAAAAGTTTATGATGGGAGGCGTGACACACAATAATATTTCGGTCGTTTACTACAGCGGAGCCCGACGTCCCTCCAGTCATGCAGCGCCCCGAGCGTCCCTGACCGCCCGAGTTCTATGAGAGTTTCTGCACGCCGAGGCGTCCACTCCAAACGAGTCTGTTATGCAGGCCCCGAGCGTCCCTCCCCCGTCATGCAGCGCCCCGAGCGTCCCTCCCCCGTCATGCAGCGCCCCGAGCGTCCCTCCCCCGTCATGCAGCGCCCCGCTCCTCATTCGCGCTTGTCTCCCACTAACAACACCACACACTCATTAAAATCTTGTAGTATCGAGCGACCATCGTCAAGCCTTTACCCTGCCAGCCCTTCCTTTACCCTGCCAGGCCCTCCTCACCCTGCCAGGCCGCCCCATGGCACTCTGCCCAAGTTGAGGACACCACGCAGCGCTCTTGCGGAAATTCAGTGAAAACGCGGCTCAATGCAAAGCCTCGTTTGGAAATGTCTGATGTGAAATGCAAAGGCAAAATATATGTAGAAAATAAGTGAGCAATATTGCTGCCAACGATACTAATGTTATTAATGCTGGTGATAATAATGACCACAGTAATGATAGTTAATGCATTGATAATGATGATATTTTGCCATCATCATCATCATCATTTCTTATTATACGCTGCATGACAAAGGATTTAATGTAACATTTATTTTCAGTAACATATATTTATTAGAAAAAAAACATATGCAATGACTGGAGACAAAAAGGTGATGGACAACACCACGCCGCGTAATCTTTAGTAATCCATCGCTGCTTTTTCTCACAAAACGTATAAAAAACCACTTGGAAAACATCGCCTCATTTACACTAAACGAAAAGTAGGACTGCAAAAAGGCTTCAATAGATATAAAATTTATCCCCGCTCATTAACTATTGTAATGCTGCATAACACCAGCCTTGCAGCATGGGGCGTCCCGGCACTGCGTCGAGAGAGATAAAGAGAGAAGAGAGAGAGAGAGAGAGAGAGAGAGAGAGAGAGAGAGAGAGAGAGAGAGAGAGAGAGAGAGAGAGAGAGAGAGAGAGAGAGAGAGAGAGAGAGAGAGAGAGAGAGAGAGAGAGAGAGAGAGAGAGAGTTATAAAGTAACAGTGAAGCACATTTTCTCGTTATTATTACTCTACCCAAACATTGCCAACACAAGCCAGTGAAGATCAGGCGGTAACTAAAAAAAAAAGAGTTTATTTTGCATCATACGTCTAAGGAGAAGGGAAAAAAAAGTATGGATATATAATCTTCATGATGTCTGTGGCGCTGACTCATCCCGTCTTCCCTGTGGAGCTGTGATTAGTTCTTTAAGGAGTCTTATGTGCCTCCCCGCCCCCCGCTTGCGCCACTTCTATATGCGGCTGTAACTAGCGCCGAGAGGGGCAAAATTATGTATCTCTCACTTTATGTTTGTGAGTTATCCTGCCTTTTATTTGTCTGTCCGTTTACCTGTCATTCCCTGGCTCTATCAGGCTGTCTTTTCTTTTATTTAACTGTGTGTGTGGGGTTCTCTTTCTCTCTCTCTCTCTCTCTCTCTCTCTCTCTCTCTCTCTCTCTCTTCTCTCTCTCTCTCTCTCTCTCTCTCTCTCTCTCTCTCTTCTCTCTCTCTCTCTCTCTCTCTCTCTCTCTCTCTCTCTCTCATCTCTCTCTCTCTCTCTCCTCTCTGCTGTCTTTACCCTCTTCTCTCTCTCTTCCTTCTTACTCTGCTACAAGCTCTCAAAAATAACCTTTCTCTCGCTCTAGTCTCTCCCCTCTCACTCCCACTCTCCCACCTCTCATTGTCAAGGCCGTGTATCTGACTGCATGTAGTTCTAGTCAAGGAGGGACCTATGCAAAAAAAGAGGAATGGTATTGCTCGTAGCCAGTCTCTCCTCATGACTACACTGCCAGACTATTCCACACACATCAAAACATTTGTGTCAAGGCTCGTGTACTGTCGTGTCATGCTATTGTTCTGACGTGGAAGGAGGATAAAAAAATAGCGCGAGGTATGTCCTAAGTTAGATTTATCTAAGAAACTCTCTGAACTGAACCACCAAGGTAAAAATTTGGTACATCAAAGCAACTTTTTTTAGCTTATAGAGTGTCATGATCGCAGAGAAGGTGTAGTTGATGAGGAGCGTCATGTCCAGGGTGTTGTGGGTGAAGAGATTGGCCTTCTGCAACACTCAGGCCCGGGAACACTTGTACACAGCCAGAGAGAGAGAGAGAGAGAGAAGAGAGAGAGAAGAGAGAGAGAGTAGAGAGAGAGAGAGAGAGAGAGAGAGAGAAGATAGAGAGAGAGGGAGAGAGAGAGAGGAGAGAGGAGAGAGAGAGGAGAGAGAGAGAAGGAGAGAGAGAGAGAGAGAGAGAGAGAGAGAGAGAGAGAGAGAGAGAGAGAGAGAGATTTGTGTGGTTGTGTCTTATGTGATGCTAAATAAGAGAGAGATTCGGAAAAAAACAGAAGGACAACAAAAATTAAAATGAATACGATAATCCTCAGAATCATATCCATTTGATTTTTGAATCAAGTATATGAATCAACAAATAATATGAAGATGGACTTGATAGAGAGGAGGAGCTGTACCCTAGGGCAGAGCCTAGGAACCATTGGCATTCAGTAGGAAATGATGAGTGGATTTCTCTTTAGTTCGATGAAGATAGGAACTAGAGAGGACCTTATAAATTTAGCTTGACAACAAAAAAATCTCGGGAAGAGCCGGTAATGTATACATGAGTCTTTCATTTTTTCAGAGTGC
>JACEEZ010018614.1:44050-61550 GCA_016584305.1 Chionoecetes opilio | reverse complement strand
GCAGGTCGCGAGTGACAAAGTGTAGGTATCACACAAGCAGGAAGGGAATGGAAAGGAAACTGAAGAAACACGTGGAAGAGGAGAAGAAACAGAATGGGAGAGAATATGATATGGAGGAGAGGAGGAGGAAGGAAGGAGAGGAAATGATGGAAGTATAAACGTTATGTTGGAGGCAATGTTAGTAGCCAGACTCATGTAATATTGATGATAACATTTCTGCCGTGTGACAGATAATGATAATGATTATGACAATAATGATAATGAAAATAGTAATGATAATAATGAGTAATAATGATATATATAATTATATATAATATATATTTTATATCTAATATATAATATATATATATATATATATATTTTATATATTATTATTTACGGTATATATAAAATACGGTATATATATTATATATTTTGATAATGATAATAGCAATAATAATAGTGATACTACTAATAATAGTAGGAGTAATAATAATGATAATGAAATACTGATATCATGTATTGATATAAGTTACAATATATGATGTTACCATTACTTAATAAAAATCAATGGCTCAGAATTCCATTTCGACAGTTTTATAGCTTTAGAAATGCTTATGTTATATGCCTTCAGAAAATTTGCATTGAAATTTTTGTTACAGGACCTTTAACTTGATGTTAAAGTTCTTAATAAACTATTATTAAATCAATTATCATATTAATATTAATATCATATTAAATCAATCTTGATTGTTAAAGACCACCTGCTCCTTGGATTAACAAGGAAATGAAAGATAACATGAATTTCAGAGATAGTTTACAAGGCAAGTTGAAATTAGATAGACACAACCTACAACTTTACAACAAATATAAAGAAGAAAAGAAACGCTTTAAAGGGGACAAGCTTCATGAGGAAAAAAAGAATACTACCACAATAAGTTCCATCAAAGTAAAGGTAACTCAGCACAGATGGGGAAAATAATATCAGAGGTATCGTACCAAAACAATAAATCACACAACATAATCACTAAAGATGATGTTAAATGACAAGGCGGAGGAATTTAACAACTTTTTGCTAACGTAGGAAGAAAAACTTTTGAGAAGTGCAAAAATGTTTTTACAAAACAATGATACTAACCCAGATAATGATAATCGGTCACAAATAATTTCTTCAGGCCTAAACCTTTTGATTTTGGGATACGTAATCATCACCAATATCCAAAACTAAAGGAGACCAAATCTGTAGGTAGCGATGGCATTTCCCTAAGTTTTATAAAAAGACAGCCTTTTAACACGGCTTTTACCTAACTTGTATATTAAAACACCTCAATCGCTACAGGTAAATTTCCCAATCCCTGGAAACATGCTGTTTTTTGTCCCTATCTTTAAAGGAGGGGATAGTAATATGAGCTCTAATTACAGACCTAATCTCTCCTTCCTGTATTATTCAAAGGTTTTAGAAAAAATTGTAGCTAAACAACTTTCCGACCACCTAGAAGAGAATGATTTACTTTCCGACACTCAACATGGATCAGGCCAAAATTATCCACTGAAACTGCTCTCCAGTAATATCCAACCATGTATAGAGTAACCTAGATAATAAGAGAATAACTATGATAACTTGTGTGACTTGTCAGAGGCATTCGCCAGCGTTAATCACGACATTCTACTGCAGAGATGCCTTAAGTTACTTTATTGACCCTTTCTGGATCCAAGATTATCTGTCTAATAGAACCCAATCAGTCCGACTAAACAATAACATATCATCCAAATCTATAGTAACATATGGAGTCCCACAAGGCTCTATCCTTGGCCCTATTCTTTTTCTGTATTTGTTAATGATATCTCGGGGTACGTAAACGATTTTGTTTTAGTTCAGTATGCAGGGCGATACACAGTTTATCCCCAGTGGCAATATCAATAACGTAGACCAATAATCACCAGAGCTAAAGTAAACGCGGGCGAATGCCATGACTTACTTCCTAAAAAAATGGGTCTTATGTTAAATTCTAAAAACACTCAATTTAATTTATTGGAAACGGCAATTGTTATTTAACATTTCCCGACGATATGACCATCAACTTTAACGGTAATTTAAAATAACAATAACCAGCATGTCAAAATATTGGGTTTTTTACTTTGACAGATACATGACCTTCGACACACACATACACCAATCACTAAGAAAGTAACAGGAGTATTAATGTTCATAAATAGAGTGAAAGGCTTATTTTACAAGGACACCAGAGTGATTGTTATACATACACTAGTGTTAAGTCTAATTAATTACGGACTCAAGATATGGGGCAACACCAATGAAACCCTCATGCAGCAAGTACAAAACTGCAAAACTTCGCTGCCAAAGTGGCTGCTGGGGGTTACAAAAGACGCGACCGTGCGACTCCTGTGATAAAAAGAACTTAAGTGGATAAAGATGAAAAAAAAAGTGAAAAATTTTATCAAGCATGATGGTGTATAAAGTGACCCATAAGTATTATCCTGAGTGGCTATTGAACTTACCATTTGTAACAAGATAAAAGACTGCAGAACAAGACAAAATCGAAACCTATTGTCCCCAAAAGTGAAACACAGACAATGGTGCCCGTTCTTTTTTAGTAAGTGGGGCCGAGAGCATGGAACAAGCTCCTTCTAATATAAAGAACTCCCCTCACTCACGAGTTTCAAAAAAGCCTTAACTATTACGCTTTCAAGGTGGCCTTTGCTAAGAATTTTCATATATCATAATTATTTATACACTATGCTTTATTATGTAAATACATATATGATTATGTCTTATTATGTAAGTAATCTACATTCCCCATGTAACTATATTTCACCATGTATATGTTATTTTTAGTAAGTAAGAGAAAAGCCATTGTACATTAATGGAACAAGCATTCTGATTCTGATTCTGTTCTGATTCTCTCTCTCTCTTCTTCTCTCCTTCTCTTCTCTCTTTCTCTCCCCTCTCTCTCTCTCTTTTGCTTCATCCCAGTTCTCCTTGTTGCTCGCAGAGCAGGCAACAAGGGATTGGGCATAACTTCCCAATTCGTATTTAATGAGAGAGAGAGAGAGGGGAAGAGAGAGAGAGAGAGAGAGAGGGGAGAGAGAGAGAGAGAGAGAGAGAGAGAGGAGAGAGAGAAGAGAAAAGAGAAAAAAGAAAGAGAAAGAGAGAGAAAGAGAAAAAGGTGTCGATATTGCATGTGGAAATAATTTAGCTCAAAAAAAAAAATTGAAATGAAAGTGGATAATTCAAACCCGATTTTTTCCAAGCGCTAAATTTCTCCTCAATACAATTTTTTTTTAAAAGAGTTTGCCTCGGCCTTACAGAAGTTGTTAATAAGGGTCAGTTTTGGATGAGAGGTTTACAATTGACAACAAAGTGAACCCAATACCCTTTCCACATTCCCCCTGCGATTTTTGGGGTTTTTTTTTAGGGGAAAAAATGAAGAGGGGGGGGCTAAATGGAGGAAGGAAAACTATAACAGAGGGAGAAAAAAGGGTTTGGATTAATGAGGGAGGCGGAGGGGAGAGTGAGGGGGGGGGGGAGGAAGGGGGGGGGAAAAATGGGTTGGGTGAGGGAAAAGGTAAGCGGGGTTAAAGAGTGTGAGAGAAAAGGAATAGGGGAAAGAGAGGAGAGAGAGGAGAGAAAAGGGAGAGAGGGGGAAGAGAGGGGGAGAGAAAAGAGAGGAGAGAGCGGGAGGAGGGGAAAGAGACGAAAGAGGAGAGAGAGAGAAGAGAGGGGGGAAGAGAGAGGGGAAAAGAGGAGAGAGAGAGAGAGAGGGAGGAGAGAGGGAGAGAGAGAGAAAGAAAGAGAAAGAGAGAGAGAGGAGAGAGAGGGAGAGAGAGAGAGGAAAGAAAAGGAGGGAAGGAGAGAGGGAAAAGCGGAGATGAGGAGAGAGAGAGGGGAAGGAAAAGAGAGAGAGAGATAAGAAAAGGAGAGGGAAGGGCCCAGGGAAAGGAGAGAGGAGAGGGGGAGAGAGGAGAGAGGAGAAAAGACTTTTGACGGGATTTATTGTTTTTTTTGGCCTCCAGATTACAATACTTTTTTTTTTCATTTACATAAGTAAGGCATAAAAGCCAGGTCTGTTGAGCGCAAGCTCCTTACAGCCCGTTGCTTAAAAATATACAAAAACGGTTTGGGGCAAGGGTTTTAGGCCATTGGCTAACAAATAAACAATATTAATAACTAAAACATTTAAATTAAAAATTTATATACAATACTATTCCCTATATACACATACATGCATACATATACTGCCCTTACACACGTGCAACATACCTCCACTTTAACAATACTTTTATGCGCACACAAGACCGGGCCCCAAAATTACCCATAAATTTACCACCACCCAAAATACTTACACTTTAAAACACAGTTAATAACAAAAACACACTAACATAAAAATTTCCATGATCCCTACAGAATGATTTTTAGTGTGTAAACTTTTAAAAGAAAACAATTTTTTGGGTTTTATGTTTAAAAGGATTTTTAAAGGTTGGGGAAAATTTTTTTTTTCTGCTGGTAAAAATTTCCATTAATTGACACCTTGACTAAAAACCATTTTGCGAGTTTGGAGTAGTCCTGAAAACGTGGTTTTCGAACTTAAGACCTTGCAGAAAAAAGTATGTGAAATGTAGGGGAAAAACCGTTATCAACGGAAATACACATGTAATGATTATAAAAAAAAATAAGTTGATTGCAGAGATTTTAATCAGACAGTTTGAGTAACGGGTGGTCTCAAAAATAGTGGGTTGGTTGTGCTCATATGGGGGATTTATACAACATAACACGTTTTTTAAATTTTTTTGAAAAATAAATAGATTACCACATATGTTTTAATCCCCCCCCCAAAATTTGTTGAACAAACAAGATTTGATATCCTAGTGATGAATATATTTGAATAATACACTCAAAAGTGATACAGCTACAAATTTTTTATAAAAAAACCCCAGTTAATTTAATTTTTTATCCCCAAATTAAAATTTATTTGTGATAAAAAAGGGAAAAATTTTTTGGGAAATTTGGTTATACCTAGAAAATTTATATTCTTAAAACTTTACCCCAAGGTAAAAAATTTTATTTTTACGTCAATAGGGGCCCTTCACTAGTCATTAGAGGGGGGGATCCCCTTTTAGCATGTTTTAGAGATGTTCAGTGTTATTTTCATTGCTTTTTATCCAGTTAGATACTTTAAATTTAAACTTGAGTTTAGTATATTTCTATTTAAACCAAAGGGACTTGCCCCTAAATTTATATTTGAAGGTGTCATCAGCAAAAAGAAAAAATTTTTCAATTTTTTTACACAAAAGTAAATGTATTGATATAGATAAGAAACAAAATGGGCCAAAAATGAACCTGGGGTACCCCAAAAAGAAGATTGTTTCAGTGGGGAAAGGCAGGAAATTATATATACAGTGTTATTTTCTTCTGTGGCTTAAGTAGCTTTTTTAAAACCAGTCATTTTCCCCGGACCCCCGAATGCCATAAGTTTTCAAATTTCTCTAATAAAAATGGGATGAAAAGATGGTGTAAAACCTTTTGATAAGCCCAAAAAAAATACTGTTTTTTGATGCATTTTTTGGGTCTAATGAGTTAAAATACTATTAAAAAAGGTTGTTTGGATTGCAAAAACTCTTTTACTAAGTTGGGTGGGAAAAGCCTTTTATGAAATTTTTAGTAATAAAAATTTTGACAGGTACTCCTTTAAATCTGCTTAAAACCCAGTTTTCTCAAAGTTTTAAACAAAAGTTGAAAGGATAGAAACGGGTTTCTGTAATTACTAAAGAGGATTTTCCCCTTTTTTAAATAGGGGAAAACCATTTTCCGAAATTTGTAACTTTTTTGGAAAAAATACCTTTTTTAAACGCCCCGTTTTTATGATAATCTAAAAAGGAAAGACTTCAAGCTGCATTGTTTTAAACTTTAATATTTAAAATCATCATAGCCTGGCGAAGTTGTCTTAAAAGGTTTTTTAAAAATGGAAATTTGATTTTGGTATTTATGTAGGTCGCAGGAAAAATGAAAAAGGGGGACAGGGTAGGGAGGTACTGTCTAAAGAAAATAGCAATTGGCACAAAGTTCTGAGCTATTTGGTAGCAACATTTCTTTAAAAAATCATTTAAAAGCAGTAGCAATTTCGTTATTGTTTGATGTTGTTTTTTGCAAAAAAAATTTTAGAAGGTGGTAATTTTTTACTGGTTTTTCCCATTAATTTTTAACAATACTCCAAAATTTTTTTTGATACCGCTTTTTTCGCGTAGTCTGGAAACCCAAAAAAAGATTGTCTTTAGCTGTTTCCCCAAATTTTTAAATTTTTTTAAAAGAGTTCCTGTACCGTTTGAATATTTTTTCGTAATTAGTTTGGGCCCCTTAGGGAAAAATTTTTTCAATCTGTTACGATGGGTTTTATGGAATTCCCATTGCTGTTTTGATAAAGTCTTACCCCAGGTTTTTTTTCCTTAAAAAAAAATTTTCTAACAGGGGAAAATGTTTATTAGGAATTTGAAAAATTATTTTTATATATATCAAAAAATTTTACAAAATCCTCCGTCTTTTAAAATCCAATTTCCCCTTTTTAAAATTTTCAAAACATTTTTAAAAGGGATCGATGAAGTAAACCCGTTTATTTTCTCTGGTTAGGATTTTGGGGAAAAAAATGGGTACTATTAAGTGAACCCGGGAAAAAATGCTAAAAAAAAGGAAGGGTCACTGTTTAAAAATAAAACCCAATTTTACCACTCTTTGGTAAAAATTTAAGGGGAAATTAAATTTGTCCAAATGTGATCTATTAATGAAGCAGAGTTATTTTGTGACTCTAGTAGGTTTATTTACGCGGAGTAAAAAAAAATGGGGGGAAAAAAAAACAAATTTAAAAAAGTTTTCAAACAGATTTTCATTTCTTTTTTGCAAAATTTTTTTAAAGTCCCCCCATTTTAAATAACATTTCATTTGAATTTTATAAAAAAAAAATCTAAAATATGCTCCCCTGGGGCAGGGAAAGGGAATCATTAAGATTTTGAATTTGGGGGTTTTAAATAATTTCCATTATAAATTTAAAGGGGGGGTTTGGGGAAGGGTTTCCCAAAAAAAAGAGAGAGAGAGAGAGAGAAGATGAGGGGAGAGAGAGAGAAAGAGGAGAAGGAGAGGGGAGAGAGGGAGGGGGAGAGAGGAGAGGGAGAGAGAGGAGGAAAGAGAGAGAGGAGAGACGAGAGAGGAGGGGAGGAGAGGGGAGGGGAGAGAGGGAGGAGAGAGAGAGAGGGGGAAAAGGAGGAGAGGGGGGAGAGAGGAAGAGAGAGGGAAGAGGGGAGAGAGAAAAGACATGATTTTAGTGTTGTAACCCTGCATCCCTTCAAATTAGTGGGGTTTCCCCGGGGGGTGGCCCCCCGGGAGGCATCGTCCCCGCTATTACCAGCAGTTGGGGTGCTTTATTGCTTGCTTCACGGGGCGGGAGGGGCGGGGCCGTTCATTTCGCTTCCTTAATTTTTCCCATCGCCTGGCATTTCAAAAACCGTGGGGGGTTTCGGGCGTGGTTTTCGCGGCAATATGGTGTCCCTTGACTGACAGGAGAAAAGGAACTGTCAATTTATTTGTTCTTCGAGGGAGGTTTGGAGACATTTTTTAAAAAGTGGGGACAAAAAAGCTTTTTTTTCCATTCAAATTCCTTTCTTTGTGAAATTTTTTCTACGTACAATTTTTTTGTTTTCTGTATCACAAGACTTCTTTAAACAAAGCGGGTCATTTTGCAAAAGGCTTTGTGTTTGGGCATTCCTGGGGAAAAAGTTACCCCGAGCTATGTTTTTTGATTCATTTACTCGTACTTGTAAGAAATTGTGGTTTTCACCAATGAAAGGCAATTTTTTTTTTGGTAAATTTCGATGCTTTTTTCCTCTGCGCCATATTAACTAATTTTTTCGGTTTTTTTTTCTTTTGACTCTTTAAACGTGATCTATGTAGCTACTGATCTATAAAGAAAGCTGGAAGATTGATTTTTTTTACAATCATATTTTTTGTCATGGTAGAATGATTTAAGTGAACGTATTTTATTCCCCTAGTATTCTGGTTCGTAAACGTATCGTTATTGCCCAGTCGTTTACAAATTAGCTGAAATGATAAATGGGAGGATCAGTAAATGAGCAAGAAATATTAATAGAAGATTAAGTTAAATTTCAAGAACATGATTAAAACGAGAGAGAGAGAGAGAGAGAGAGAGAGAGAGAGAGAGAGAGAGAGAGAGAGAGAGAGAGAGACGAGAGAGAGAGGAGGAGAGATGGAGAGAGAGAGAGAGAGAGAGAGAGAGAGAGAGGAGGAGAGAGAGAGAGAGAGAGAGAGTAGAGAGAGAGAGAAGAGAGAGAGAGAAGAGAGAGAGAGAGAGAGAGAGAGAAGGAGGAGTAGAGGAGAAGAGAGGAGAGGAGAGAGGGGAGAGAGAGAGAGAGAAAAAAAAAAAAAAACCCGTTGTTACTGAGAAATTGATCAACGCAATGAGCCGTATTTCCCGGTACACGATGATAAGAGCACAACGTTTTTAGCCGAAGTATTCGCATGTATGCCAGAAATCTTGCACACCGCAGATCGGCAAGTTTGGCAATCGCGCAAAAGCTGTAAAGAAAACCAGCAAATAGCATAGTTTTTTAGAGGAAGCAGTTTAACCTTTGACATGAATTCTGTTGCAGGAGCCTTGGGTGCACCTCTTCTGGCGGGGTCATTAACTTTTTGGCACTTTGAAGTAATTATTTTCCCTTTTTCAACACCTGATTCCACGAATTTAATCTTTTCGCAGGGTTGATTTTCTTTCGGAGCACGATTCAATCTGGAACAAAAAGCGACAGGACTTAAGATGCTGATGGCGGGAAATGTTTAGATGTGGGATAAATGTTTGCACTGAAAGAATGCGAGATACATGCACTCGACTCTCCTTTGAATTTTGGCTTTTTCCTTCATGTAAAGTTGCATGAAAGCTGCGTTTGAGTTATCACACGTGAGGGAAACTTAAAACGGGCTGCAGGTGGGCGCTGGCATGAAGTATGCTTATAAATATTTCACTCATCCCTGATGCTTTTACAAACTTTGTTCGCTGCCTCATAAGTTTTGGTTTTGATGAGATCTCAGACCATAGTCCAGACCCCTCCAGGGAATCTCAGCCCATAGTCCAGACCACTCCAGGGAATCTCAGACCATCGTCCAGACCACTCCAGGGAATCTCAGCCCATAGTCCAGACCACTCCAGGGAATCTCAGACCATCGTCCAGACCACTCCAGGGAATCTCAGCCCATAGTCCAGACCACTCCAGGGAATCTCAGACCATCGTCCAGACCACTCCAGGGAATCTCAGCCCATAGTCCAGACCACTCCAGGGAATCTCAGACCATCGTCCAGACCACTCCAGGGAATCTCAGCCCATAGTCCAGACCACTCCAGGGAATCTCAGACCATCGTCCAGACCCCTCCAGGGAATCTCAGCCCATAGTCTAGACCACTCCAAGGAATCTCAGCCCATAGTCCAGACCACTCCAGGGAATCTCAGACCATCGTCCAGGCCACTCCAGGGAATCTCAGACCATAGTCCAGACCACTCCAGGGAATCTCAGCCCATAGTCCAGACCACTCCAGGGAATCTCAGACCATAGTCCAGACCACTCCAGGGAATCTCAGACCATAGTCCAGACCACTCCAGGGAACGCTCCTCATTATCGCAATCCCTGTATTATTATTATTATTATTATTATTATCATTATTATTATTATTATTATTATTATTATTATTATATTATTATTATTATCATTATTATTATTATCATTATTATTATTAATATTATTAGTATTACAACTCCTTTTACCCATTACTGTGTTTACCTGATTATTATTATTATTATTATTATTATTATTATTATTATATTATTATTATTATTATTATTATTATTATTATTTTTATTATTATTGTTATTATTATACAACTCCTGTTACCCATTACCGTGAATACCTGTCTTTATATTATATCGTTAACACATACATACTAAGTTGCTACCCCTTTTTTGCAATCTCTAACTATACTTTTTACAGGGATTGGTAACTACCGGGCTTTTTATTACTTTTTTTTTTCCTACGCCAGTCCTTTGAGATGTAAGAAAAAAACATTACTACACTTATTGCATCACTATTAGTATTTATCTTTTTGCTTCATTTATAGAAAGTTCAGAGCACCAGGAAATAACACTTTTTATGTGTTATAATATTATAAAAAGCTAAAGTGTTCGAGGTACATAACAGTTAAGGGGGAAAGGGGGGGGGGGGTTTGGATATTCAAAAAACCGAAAAAAAATTTTTTTCCAGCGCTACAATTTTCCTAAATACAATTTTTTTTAATAGATTTTCCCTCGGCCTTACAGAAGTTGTTAATAAGTCAGCTTTGTGAGAGGTTACAATTGACAACAAAGTAAATCCAATGGCTTTCACTTTTATCCTGCGATTGTGGTTCTATAGTGGAAATGAAGGGGGAGCGAGGGAGGAAGGTAACTTTAACAGAGGGAAAGAAAGGTGGATTAATGAGGGAGGCGGAGGGGAGAGTGAGCGGTGAGGAAGGGGGGGGAGAGACTAGGGCCAGTGGGGGAGAGAAAGGGGATTTATAAGAGTGAGGAGAAGGATATTGTGTAAATGTAGTAGTGTGGGAAGAGAGAGAGAAGAGAGGAGGAGAGGGGGAGAGAGGGGGAGAGAGAGAGGGGAAAAGGAGGAAGAGGGGAGGGGAGAGAAAAAGGAGAGAGAGAGAGAGAGAGAGGGGAGAGAGAGGAGAGATAAAAAGGGGGAGAGAGAAGAGAGAGAGAGAGAGGAGAGAGGGGAGAGAGAGAGGAGAAGAGAGAGGGGGAAAAGAGAGAAAAGAGGGGGGAAAGAGAGAGAGAGAGAGAGGAGAAAAAAGGGAAAAAACAAAGAGAAAGAGAAGGAGAGAGAGAGAGAGAGGGAGAGAGAGGTTTTGACTTATTGTTTTTGGCCTCCAGAAAAATACTTTTTTTTCTTTTTACATAAGAAAGGATGAAGCCTAGGTCTGTTGAGCGAAAGCCCTATACAGACCGTTGTTTAAGAAAACAAAAATGTTTAGCAAGGGATTAGGCCCAGGCTAACAAAATATACAATATTAATAAACATTTAAAAATATATACTACATATACCTATATACACATACATGCATAAAATTACATAACACGTGCAACATACCTCACGACAAACATTTGCGACAAAGAACCTACATCCCCTAAATTTACACACCCAAAATATTTACACATTAAAACGGGTAATAAAAAATCACCAACATAATAAAACCATGATACCTACAGAATGCTTAGTGGTAAAACTTTGAAGCAACAATTTTTGATTTTATTTTTAAAGGATTTTTGGTTGGGGAATTTTTTATTTCTGCGGAAAAATTTTCCATAATTTGCCCCTTGACTAAAACATTTTGTGAGATGAGTAGCCCTGCAACGGGGGTTTTCGAAGTAAGACCTTGAGAAAAAGTATGTAAAATGTAGTGAAAAACCGTTATCAACAGGATACACATGTAAGTTTTATAAACAAATAAGTTTATTGCAGAGATATTAATCAGCGTTGAGTAATGGTGGTCTCAAAAATAGGGGGTTGGTGTGCTAAGGGGACTTAAAAAAACATAACACGTATTAAATTTTTTTTTGAGAAAAAAATAGTTACCACATATGTTTTATTCCCCCCCAAATTTTTGAACAATACATAGATTTTGATATCCTAGTGAGAATATTTTGAATTTACACTCAAAATGATACAGCTACAAATTTTATATAAAACGCATTTAAATTTTAGATTTTTTAGACAAATTTGATTTATTTTGTTTTCCCAGGGTTAATTTATTGTCAATGGTTATCCCTAGAAATTAATTCTTCAACTTTAACAAGGATAAATAATTTATTTTTACGTCAATATGGGCTATAGTCATTGAGGGTGGGATACCTTTTAGCAGTTTTGAGAGTCAGTGTTGTTCTTTGGCTTTTATCCATTTAGATACTTTAATTAACTCTGGTTTAGTATATTCTCTATTTCACCAAGACTTGCCCCTGAAATTTTGGAGGTGCACAGCAAAAAGAAAAAATTTTTAAATTTATTCCCAAAAAAGAAAAAATGTATTGATAAGAAAAGAAACAAAATGGGCCTAAATAAACCCTTTGGGGACCCCATAGAGATTGATTCAGGAGGAGCAGAATTTTTAATACAGTGTATTGTCTTCTGTGGTTTAAGTAGCTTTTTGAACCAGTCATGTGCCGGCCCACGAATGCCATAATTTTTCAATTTCTCTAAAAAAATAGGAGAGAGATGGTGTAAAAACCTTTTTGTAAGTCAAAAAATTATGTTTTGATGCATTTTGTTGTCTAATGAGTTAAAATACATTAAAAAGGTGAGGATTGCTAACTCTTTATATATTTGGGTCGAAAACCCAATAAAATTTCTTTTATAAGTAATTTGACAGGTACTCCATAATCTGCTTACAACAGTTTTCTAAAAGTTTTTTCTAAAGCTTGAAAGGATAGAAAAGGTCTGTAATTACTAAAGAGAGATTTCCCCTTTTTTTAAATAGGGAACCACTTCGAAATTTGTAACTTTTTTGGAAAACTCCCTTTTTTTAAAGCCCCGATTTATGATAAATCAAAAAAGGGAAGAGACTTCACAGTGCTTTGTTTTAAATTTAATATTAATACATCTAGCCGGGCGAAGTTTTTTAAGGGTTTTTTTAATAATGGATTCGATTTCTGGTTTTGATTTGTAGGTCGGGGAAAAAATGAAAAGGGTACAGGGTCAGGTAGGTACTGTCAAAATGAAGTAGCACTTGGACAATGTTCGAGCATTGGTAGCAACATTACTAAAATAATCAAAAAATGCAGTAGAAATTTTCGTTATTGTTAGATGTTGTTTTATTGAAAAAAAATTATAAAAGGTGGTAATTTTGACGGTTTTTCCCTTTAGATTTTTAACAATACCCCAAGTTTTTTTTGCATCACCGCTTTTGCGAGTTGGACCTAAAATTTTGTCTTTAGTGCCCTAATTATAGTTTTTAAGAGTTCCTGTACCTTTTTAAAATTTTCTTTCGTAATTAGTGGCCACTTAGGAAATTTTTTGCAATCTTTTACGATGTTTGAGGGAATTCCTATTGCTGGGGTAAAGTTTTACCGGGGTTTTTCTTAACAAAATTTTTTTAACAGGAAAGTGTTCTTTATGAGAATTTTGAAATTTATTCATAATATATCAAAGTTTCATCAACTCCTCGTTTTTTAACCCCAATTTCCCATTTAAATTTCTTCAAAAATTTTAAAGGCATCGATGAAGTTCAGTGTTTTTTCTTCTGGTTAGGATATAAAACAAGGTACTATTAATGTGAACAGAAAATAGCTAAAAAATTGGGAAGGGTCTTTTGGAAGTATACAATAACCACTCTTTGGAATTAAGGAAATCATTAGTCCAAATGTAAATCTATAAGAAGCAGATTTATTAGTGATCTAGTAGGTTTATTTACGCGGAGTAAAAAAAATTTTGGGGAAAAAAAAGCAAATAATAAAGTTCCCAAACATGTTTATCATTTTTTTAGCAAATTTATTTAAAGTGCCCTTTTAAGAAAATTTTCATTTTGAATTTGAAAAAAAAAGTCTAAATATGCTCCTGGACAGAAGGAATCATTAAGTTTTAAAATTTTGGGGGGTTTTAAAATAATCCTTTTTAAAATTTAATGGGGGGTTTGGAAAAAAGTAAGGGGGGGGGAAAAAAAAAAAAAAACAAAGAGAGGAGAGAGGGGAGAGAAAAAAGGGAGAGAGAGAGAGAGAAAGAGGAGAAGGAGAGAGAGAAAAGGGGGAAAAGGAGGGAAAAGAGGAGAGGAGAGAGATGGAGGAGAGAGAGAGAGAGAGGGGAAGGAGAGAGGAGAGGAGGAGAGAGAGAGAGAGAAGGGGGAGGGAGAGAGAGAGAGAGAGAGGAGGAGAGGAGGGAGAGAGAGAGGGGGAGAGAGGGAGAGAGAGAGAGAAGAGAATGATTGTAGTGTTGTAACCCTGCCCTCCCTTCAAATTGGGGTTTTCCGGGGGGCTGAAACTGTCCTGCATTAAGCATTTGGGTGCTGTATTCTTCTTCAGGGGGGAATTTTTTACGTTTTAATTTTCCCATCACCGGCTCAAAATCAGGGGGGGCGGGCTTTTCCGGCTTGGGTGTGTTACTCGGGGAAAAAAAGGAATTCATATTGTTTTGGGGATTTAACTTTATTGGGGTAAAAATTTGATTCAAATTTTTTGGGGGAAATTTTTTCTCGTTCAATTTTTTTTTTGAAAACCGCTCAATCCATATTTGGGGTTTTTTTTATTCTTTCACCTCCTATTTTTTGGATTATTACTCGATTGTAAAAAAGTGGGCCCCCCTAAAAATTTTTTTTCTTTTCATTTTTTTCTGGATATAACTTAATTTTTTCTTTTTATTTTTGTCTAAACGTATCTATTGCATGTTATAAAAAAAGCGGGGAAATGAAAATTTAAGGTCAGTAAATGAAAGGAATATTTTTTTAGTTTTTGGTTTTAAATTTTTTCCCAGGAACAAATTAAAAGAAAAAGGGGGAAGAAAGAGAAGAAATTTAAAGAAAAAAAGGGAAAAGAAAAGAAAAAAGAGAGAGAAAGAGAGAGAGAGGAAAAGGAGAGGAGAGAGAGAGAGGAGGAGAGGAGAGGGAGAGAGAGGAGGAGGAGAGAGAGGGAGACAGAAAAGGGGAGAGAGAGAGAGAGAGAAGGAGAGAGAGAAAGAGAGAGGAGGAGAAAGAGAAGAGAGAGAGGAAGAGAGAGAGAGAGAGAGAGAGGGAGGAGAGAGGGAAAAGAGGAAAGAGGAGAGGAGGGGAGAGAGAGAGAGAGAAAAAAAAAAAAAAACCCGTTTTTTACTGAAAAAATGATAAGCAATGAGCCGTTTTTCCCGGTACACGATGATAAGAGCACAACGTTTTTTGCCGAAGTATTCGCATGTATGCCAGAAATCGCACACCCCCAGATCGGAAAAATTTGGCAATCGCGAAAAAAACGTAAAGAAAAACCCAAATACATGTTTTTTAAAAACTTTAAAACCCCGGGCGGGGGGTTTTCCCGGGGGGCATTTAAATTTTTTGGACTTTGAATAATTATTTTCCCCTTTTTAAACCGACCACGAAATTTTAAACTTTTTGCAGGGTTGATTTTCTTTCGGAGCACGATTCAATGGAAAAAAAGCGACAGGATTAAGATGCTGATGGCGGGAATGTTTAGGTGGGAAAAAGTTTTCACTGAAAGAAGCGAGAATGCACGACTTTCCCCTTTGAAATTTGGCTTTTTTCATAAAGTGCTGAAACCCGGGATTTTTAAAAAGGGCTAAAAGGGCTGCAGGGGGCCTGGGGAAAAAAATTTAAAATATTTACCAAAATTTTTGGGTTTCCAAATTTTTTTGCCTCAATTTTTTTTGGGTCTCAGCCCTAGTCCAGACCCCCCGGGAATCTCCCCCCGTCCGACCCCTCCAGGGGAAACCAGACCATGCCAGGGCCACCCAGGGAACTCAGCCATGTCCAGACCATTCCGGGAAAAACCCCCCAAAACCCCCCCCAAAACCCCATGTCCAGACCACCCCGGGAATCTCAGCCAAGTCCCGCCCCCAAAAAAAAAACCCAACCAAAAACCCCCAAAACCAAATCCCGGGGCCCCCGACCACCCGGGCCCCCAAAAAAATAGTCAGCCCCCCAGGGGAAACTCAGCCAAGTCCAGACCCCCCAGGGAATCCAGCCATGTCCCGCCATCCAGGGAATTTCCCGCCCTCTCCAGCCCCCTCCAGGGAATCCAGCCCAAAACCAAACCCCCAGGGGCTAGCCAGTCCAAACCCCCGGGAATCTCAGCCATAGTCAGACCAACCGGTCTCAACCCAATCCCGAAAGGGATCTAAACATGTAGGATAGGGAAAAGAATTAATCAAATTTCAATATAACATAGGGAATCTTTAACCCTCGTCCGAATAAATTAATTAAAATATAATTAAATTTAAAATAGGTTAACCTTTTGGGGCCCCCCCAGGGAAACCCGCCCTATTTAAATCAAACCAAAAAAGTGACCCTGGGGGTCTCGACATATAACCCCTGGGAATTAAACCAGCCAAAACTTCTAGCCCCTCTTTGAATAGGGGGAACAACCATTTGTCCAACCCCTAAATTTTGAAAGTCCCGACCCCCCCAGGAAAAACCCCCTTTTATGCAATCCCCCTTTTTAAAATTTTTTTTAAATTTAATAATTATTTTTTTATAAAATTTTTAAAAAATTTTTTTAAAAATTTAAATTTTTACATTATTATTAAAATTTATTATTTTAAAATCCCTTTTAATTAGATTTATATTATTTAATTTTTAAATTTTTAAATTTTTATTATTATTTATTTAAATTTTTAATTTTATTTTAATTTTTTTAAACCCCTTTTTCCCTACCTTATTCTTTTTTTATTTTTTTAACACCTTTTTTTTTTCCCCCCTTTTTTTAATTTTTAACAATTTTTCAGGGATTTTAAATAGGGTTTTTTTCTTTTTTTTTCCCCCCTTGGATGTGAAAAAAACAATAATTTGCTCAATTTTTTAAACTTTTTTTATTTTTAAAAGTTCAACAAGGGGCCTTTTTATGTTTATTACTTAAAAAGCTAAAATTTAGGCCAAAATTTTTTTTACGGGTCTTATAAAAAATCCCGAGGGGGACAATTTAAGGGGTTTGGGTATTGTGGAAAGATTTTTTTAAATTTTTTTACAAATTATTTTGTTCCAGATAAACTAAAATTCTTTTAAAAAAAAAAAAAATTCCCCCCCATTTTTAATTTTTTTTCTCAAGGGGCGGGAAAAAGGGGGCTTTTTCTTTTTTTTCCCCTTTTTTTTGGAATTTTAAACAGGTATGTAAACAGAAAAAAATAAAAGGGGGATAATTTTATTGGAAATTTGGGCAAAAATTAAAAAAAGTCGGAAAAAAATTTTTGGGGTAAAAGGTAACAGAATTTGGGGAAAAAAATCAAAAAAATACAAACATAATTCCCCCCAAAATTTTTTAAAGTCCTTTTCTTTATAAAAAAGGGGGGGGGGGGGGGGGGGTTTTTTTTTTTCCCCCAACCAAAAAAAAAACCCAAAAGACCCCAAAAAAAACAAACAAAAACATAACCCACAAAAAACACCCAAAAACCCCTTTTAAGAAAAAGGGAAAAAGGAAAAGGGGGAGAAGAAAGGGTTTTTGCCATAAATGCGAAAAAAAAAAAAAATTTTAAAAAAAAGTAAAAAGAAAAAACAAAAAATGAAAACTATTTTTTAAAGAATTGTAAATTAGTCATATTTTAAGAAAAAAATGTTTTTTAAAGGGGGTTAAATGTTTGGCTAAAAAAAAATTTTTTTACTAAAATTTTTGGTAAAAAAAATGCGAAAAAAATTTCCCCAAACAATTTTTTAAAAGTAAATTTTTTGCCTTTTTGGGGCTTGTTTTTCAAAAAAGAAAAAATTTTTTTAAGTTTTTG
>JACEEZ010018614.1:36550-39050 GCA_016584305.1 Chionoecetes opilio | reverse complement strand
GCCGGGAAAACCTTGGGTACTGATGGCAGCCTCTCCCCTGCACTCCAGCATCACCCAGGCGCGGGAAAACCTTGGGGTACTGATGGGCAGCCTCTCTCCTGCACTCCAGCATCACCCAGGCGCCGGGAAAACCTTGGGTACTGATGGGCAGCCTCTCCCCTGCACTCCAGCATCACCCCAGGCGCCGGAAAACCTTGGGTGTACTGATGGGCAGCCTTCCCCTGCACTCAGCATCACCCAGGCGCCGGGAAAACCTTGGGGTACTGATGGGCAGCCTCTCCCCTGCACTCCAGCATCCCCAGGCGCCGGGAAAAACCTTGGGGTATGATGGGCAGCCTCTCCCTGCACTCCAGCATCACCCAGGCGCCGGGAAAACCTTGGGGTACTGATGGGCAGCCTTTTCCCCTGCACTCCAGCATCACACAGGCGCCGGGAAAACCTTGGGGTACTGATGGGCAGCCTCTCCCCTGCACTCCAGCATCACCCAGGCGCCGGGAAAACCTTGGGGTACTGATGGGCAGCCTCTCCCCTGCACTCCAGCATCACCCAGGCGCCGGGAAAACCTTGGGGTACTGATGGGCAGCCTCTCCCCTGCACTCCAGCATCACCAGGCCCGGGAAAACCTTGGGTACTGATGGGCAGCCTCTCTCCCTGCACTCCAGCATCACCCAGGCGCCGGGAAAACCTTGGGGTACTGATGGGCAGCCTCTCCCCTGCACTCCAGCACCACCCAGGCGCCGGGAAAACCTTGGGTACTGATGGGCAGCCTCTCCCTGCACTTCCAGCATCACCCAGGGCCGGGAAAACCTTGGGGGTACTGATGGGCAGCCTCTCCCTGCACTCCAGCACCACCCAGGCGCCGGGAAAACCTTGGGTACTGATGGGCAGCCTCTTCCCTGCACTCCAGCACCACACAGGCGCCGGGAAAACCTTGGGGTACTGATGGGCAGCCTCTCCCCTGCACTCCAGCATCACCCAGGCGCCGGGAAAACCTTGGTGTACTGATGGGCAGCCTCTCCCTGCACTCAGCATCACCCAGGCGCCGGAAAAACCTTGGGTACTGATGGGCAGCCTCTCCCCTGCACTCCAGCACCACCCAGGCGCCGGGAAAACCTTGGGGTACTGATGGGCAGCCTCTTCCCTGCACTCCAACATCACCCAGGCGCCGGGAAAACCTTGGGGCACGGAATCTTGTTTTGATAGCCCCGTAAAGACCTCAGCCGCTAAGTTGGTTTACTCAAACTGCATCTTAATGGCTGCCTTCTCCCTCATTAGGCATCAAACACTTCCACACATCTTCTTAGCCCTTGATCACTTCGCCCACCTGCCAGCCCACCTCGCCCACCTATAGGCCAGCCCACCTATACCAGATTCACCTGTCCCAGCTCCTATAACCACAAGCCTGTAGTTACCAGAGTTACCTGTCTGTGATTCACGCTGAACAATATCAAAGTCATGTTCTTGTAGCTTGTTTCTGGAATCATATTTTAAATTTATCTGGATCAAGTAATTGTCGTTAAACGGATGATATTCATAAGACTATCAAGGGGAAACAATATATACCGAAATTCGTTATTAGAAGAAAACGCCACTTTTTCACACTTTTGCACTTTATTTTCCACATTTCTTGGTTCGATACATGACAAGTGTGTGCAAATAACGAACCCCCGACAATGCTAAGCTATTTTGGGGGGCGTTTGGATATGGCTTAAAGTTACCTTGTGCATTTAATTTGGCAAGTAACGATACTTTGTTTGGAAGAGTGGCGCCACTTATGCAGTTTTGCCACACAAGAACACGAGGAGTGGAAGGCGCAACACCACATTTACAGATCAAAAGCAGTATAATTTCCTAACATTTACTAAGCCACTATAGCAAACTGGTCTAAAATCATCCAATTGAATACCGGAACCTGTCATTTGTTGTCCAAGCGAGCGAAACGAGCTTGGACACCTATTTCAGCCGAAATCAGGTGTCATATAGGCTTGTAAAATGTTTCCTCTTCTTCTTCTTCTTGTGACTACTTTTGTGGGAGCACAGGATACAGGCGTAAAGGAAGACATTTGGCACAAAAGGTTATATTTCGTCTCTTAACTCATTGTGCAAGCGAGCGAAGCAAGTTTTTGGCATTTATGCTAAAATTCGTAATATATTGTGCTTGGCGACATTACTGCAGAGGCGAAAGTAGTGCATTAGTGTACTGGAAATAAAATGTTTCGACTTGCTGCCCTCACAATAACAGTGTCTGAATCGAGGATTTTCAGACACTGCTGCTTGTGTTAAGCCTCATATAACCACTATAACTCGTGTTTATAATGCCGTTATAGGTGTTATTTAGGGTTAGCATGGTGTTATATACGTGGTAGGGTGTGTGTGAGGTGTTAAATATGCCATTTCAGCCGTGGGTACAGACAGGAGTTGTCCAAGCGAGCGAAGGGAGCTTGGAGCTTGATTCGCATTAACAACTAGGGGGGGGTGGCACTCAGTAAAGCGCATACCT
>JACEEZ010018614.1:21550-34050 GCA_016584305.1 Chionoecetes opilio | reverse complement strand
AGAATAGAAGATTTAAGAATAATATGATGATAAGATTGGTATGGAATCAGAGGATGGACGAAAGAAAACGTCGAATAATAATGCATAAACCAGTCATATATATTGTGATATAAATAAAGTTATTTTAGGAGTAAAGCTTCTGTAGATGACGGTCTTGCGTGTGTCTACCAGTATAATAAAGAATTAAAGGAAAATAGAGAAATATATGTGTAGTAAATATAAGGATTTGTTTTATAAGTCAGGTCTACAGTAGTATTATAGAATCTTTAGAGGTTTTCACAGTTGTAGGACGATAGAATGGACTTCAGAAACGTAATGGATTCAGTATAGTACCTTTTTTTTGTATGTGTGTGTGTATCTGTGTCTGTGTGTGTGTGTGTGTGCGTGTGCGTGTGCGTGTGCGTGTGCATGTGCGTGCGTGTGCGTGTGCGCGTGTGCGTGTGTGTGTGAGCTGATGTCAAGTGTGTGTTGATGGTATTTCCTATATTTCACAAGCCTTTATAAGATGTATTGTTTCAGCCTCGTCGCTTTGGTGCACCTCAGCGCACCTCAACGGGTAACAAACGGGGCCACTTTCCTGCAGTGTTCCCCGCCAGAACGATTCGTGATGGCAACGCGTTTCCCCAATGGCAACCGGAAATATCCTCTTGCAATTTCGATAAATGAGTGAGGCCTTGCACACACCTGGGACTTTGGTCTGCGAGGCTACACACACACACACACACACACACACACACACACACACACACACACACACACACACACACACACACACACACACACACACACACACACACACACACACTCCCGTGGTGTAGAGGAAGCACGCTCGGTTCACAACCGAGAAGTCCCGGGTTCGATCCACGGGCGGAGCGGAAACAGATGGGCTGTTTCCTTAAAACCCGAGCCCCTGTCCACCCAGCAGTGAATGGGTACCGGGTATTAGCCGGGGGTTTGTGACCCTCCTTCCGAGGTGCTGGCTTCGGCCAGCACAAAGCACTAAGGATGAATGATAAAAATGTTGATATGGAGACGGGGCCACACGAGCATTGCTCTGGCCCTGTAAAATACAACTAGATGAATACAAATAGATGAATATACACACACACACACACCACACACACACACACCACACACACACACACACACACACACACAACACACACACATAATACACACACACACACACTCGCACACACACACACACACACACACATACATACACCCATACACACACACACACACACACACACACACACACACACACGACACACACACACACACACACCACACACATACACACACACACACACACACACGCACATAACACACACACACACACACACACACACACACACACACATAACACACGCACACACACACACACACACACACACACACACACACACACACACACACACACACACACATAACACAACACACACACACACACACACACAGACATACACACACACACACACACACACACACACACACACACACACACACACACACACACACACACACACACACACACACACACACACACACACATATAAAAAAAAAATATATAATATATATATATATATATATATATATATATATATATATATATATATATATATATATATATATATATATATATATATATATATATATATATATATATATATATATATATATATATATATATATATATATATATACTAGCCGCAAAGCCGCCCTCCGGGCGGACTTTTTGGCTAGCTCCTGCGGAGGGCTATTGGTGGGCCTTCGGCCCACCACCTGTGTTTGGTGGGCCGAAGGCCCACCAAACACAGACTCTCCAGATAGCCCCTTCTAGCTTTCCTGAAATCATGGATGTAGAAATGTATGTATTAACGCCAACCTATTCACATCACCCCCAACCCATTCACTCACCCATTACCCATCATCCCCCACCCATTCACTCACCCATTACCCACCACCCCCCACCCATTCATTCACCCATTATCCATCACCACACACCCATTCACTCACCCATTACCCATCACCCCCCATCTATTCCCTCACCCATCACCCATCACCCCCCACCCATTCACCCACCCATCACCCCACACCCAGTACCCATCACCCCACCCATTCACTCACCCATTACCCATCACCCTACATCAAGGTTTCCTCAATTCTCGCAAGCCACTTTTTTTCCACAATTCTCGCTAATAGGCTGCTAAAAAAAAAAAAAAAAAAAGGGTTCGGATCATCTCATAAGTGGGCTTAAAACCCTCCCCTGGTCGACCCGATTCCAAAACTGTGCCATATGAGGGGATTCCGCCACAGGGGGCGGCACCCAGAGCGGACAGACAAACACACACACACACACTTTCGCTTATATTATTATATATATATATAATATATATATATATATATATATATATATATATATATATATATATATATATATATATATATATATATATATATATATATATATTCAGAGAGAGAGAGAGAGAGAGAGAGCATTAGGGCATCCAATGTAAATATCTAGGTGACAAATATCGAACTTAATTTTAGACAATATTTCTATAAAGAAGAAATAGAGACAATATATATTTACCCAAAAAAAACCCATTGACTTTGGAAGCCTAATCCATACGTAATTTATTTTTCTTCAGTATCAATGTTATAGAGGAAGGTTAATAAGGCTTCTTTACTTTGCTTTTATTCATATAGATCAGTAGGCGATCCCTGTGAGGAGTGTTCCCGGCAGTAACATTCGTGCCCCCCCCCAACACCCTCCCTCCATGCCCCCCCAACCCTCCCTCCATGCCCCCCCCACCCTCCCTCCATGCCCCCAACCCTCTCTCCATACCCCCCCACACCCTCCCTCCATGCCAGGGTTACACGCGGGGTGCGAGAAACAAATGAATAACTGAACCGACGCTTGATGGGAACATCTCTTGGCGGCTGGAAAGACGGGGCAGTCACGTCTATTGCAGGATGTGGACCTAAACTATTCCTTCCCCTCCAATCGATCAAACGCTGCTACTTTTTATCCACCTTTCACATCACCATATTTTTGCTCTTTCTCTTTATTTATATTTTGAGAGAAGAGAGAGAGAGAGAGAGAGAGAGAGAGAGAGAGAGAGAGAGAGAGAGAGAGAGAGAGAAAAGCCACGCCCGTGGTGGTGTTGCAGTCCTGCATTGTGGAGGCAATAGGCGGCTTGTGTGCGCTCAATACCGTCTCAGCGTTCATGACTGAGGGTGCCGCGAGGCCTGCACGATATTCATGCCAGGGCGCCGCAGCGGTGCCCGCCCTTGTCGAAGTGTTTTTTAGAGATAATTTTTATACAGTTCATTAACAACATCTTCTTATCTTTCCAGCAAAGGGAGGGTTGGGTTCACGGCTTAAACACTGAAGATCTCGATAACAGTAACGTATTAGGCGGGCTTATTCGTGACGTTATGTGGTCAGGGCTTTTTATCTCGGGTCTTGGTGTTATCGCTCCGAAAAATCGCTTAATATACTCGATAACTGGATAATTATAACGTAATGGCAGGGTTTATTCTAGACGTTATGTGCTCAAGACTTTTTGTCTCGGGTTCTTCGGTATTATCGCCCCGGAGCATCGCCGGCAGCCAGCCACCGCCCCCTCGCCGCTGGGCCGTAGCAGTTAGGAGGAGAAGAAAAAAAGAAAAAGAGAAAAAGAAGAAAGTAAGGAAAAAAGAAAATTAAATATAGAAAAAGATGAAAATAAGGAGGTAGGGAAAATGAAAAAGAAGAAATAGAACATGATAATCCTTCTCCAACAGATAAGAACATGATTCCCTTTCAAACTGTGGCCACGTGAGCCTTGCTGGTAGTGTTGTCTTGCTTCCTGTGGCCACGTGAGCCTTGCTGGTAGTGTTGCCTTGCTTCCTGTGGCCACGTGAGCCTTGCTGGTAGTGTTGTCTTGCTTCCTGTGGCCACGTGAGCCTTGCTGGTAGTGTTGTCTTGCTTCCTGTGCCACGTGAGCTTGCTGGTAGGTGTTTGTCTGCTTCCTGTGGCCACGTGAGCCTTGCTGGTAGTGTTGTCTTGCTTCCTGTGGCCACGTGAGCCTTGCTGGTAGTGTTGCCTTGCTTCCTGTGGCCACCTGAGCCTTGCTGGTAGTGTTGCCTTGCTTCCTGTGGCCACCTGAGCCTTGCTGGTAGTGTTGCCTTGCTTCCTGTGGCCACGAGCTGCTTAGGCTGGTATATGTGTGCTTGCTTCTGTGGCCCGTGAGCCTTGACTGGTAGTGTTGTCTTGCTTCCTGTGGCCACGTGAGCCTTGCTGGTAGTGTTTGCTTGCTTCCTGTGGCCACGTTGACCTCTGGTGTTTTGCTTTTGCTTCCTGTGGCACGTGAGCCTTGCTGGTATGTTGTCTTGCTTCCTGTGGCCACGTGAGCCTTGCTGGTAGTGTTGTTTGCTTCCTGTGGCCACGTGAGCCTGCTGGTAGTGTTGTCTTGCTTCCTGTGGCCACTGTGAGCCTGCTGGTAGTGTTGCCTTGCTTTCCTGTGGCCACGTGAGCCTTGCTGTAGTGTTGTCTTGCTTCCTGTGGCCACGTGAGCCTTGCTGGTAGTGTTGTCTTGCTCCTGTATGGCCACGTGAGCCTTGCTGGTAGTGTTGCCTTGCTTCCTGTGCCACGTGAGCCTTGCTGGTAGTGTTGTCTTGCTTCTTTCTGTGGCCACGGGACTTGCTGGTAGTGTTGCCTGCTTCCTGTGGCCACCTGAACCTTGCTGGTAGTGTTGCCTTGCTTCCTGTGGCCAGTGAGCTTGCTGGTAGTGTTGCCTTGCTTCCTGTGGCCACGTGAGCCTTGCTGGTAGTGTTGTCTTGCTTCCTGTGGCCACGTGAGCCTTGCTGGGTAGTGTTGTCTTGCTTCCTGTGGCCACGTGAGCCTTGCTGGTAGTGTGCCTTGCTTCTGTGGCCACCTGAACCTTGCTGGTATGTTGCCTTGTTCCTGTGGCCACGTGAGCCTTGCTGGTAGTGTTTGCCTTGCTTTCCTGTGGCCACGTGAGCCTTGCTGGTAGTGTTGCCTTGCTTCCTGTGGCCACGTGAGCCTTGCTGGTAGTGTTGTCTTGCTTCCTGTGGCCACGTGAGCCTTGCTGGTAGTGTTGTCTTGCTTCCTGTGGCCACGTGAGCCTTGCTGGTAGTGTTGTCTTGCTTCCTGTGGCCACGTGAGCCTTGCTGGTAGTGTTGTCTTGCTTTCTGTGGCCACGTGAGCCTTGCTGGTAGTGTTTTCTTGCTTTCTGTGGCCACCTGAGCCTTGCTGGTAGTGTTGTCTTGCTTTCTGTGGCCACCTGAACCTTGCTGGTAGTGTTGCCTTGCTTCCTGTGGCCACCTGAACCTTGCTGGTAGTGTTGGTTTGCCTCCTGTGGCCACGTGAGCCTTGCTGGTAGTGTTGTCTTGCTTTCTGTGGCCATCTGAGCCTTGCTGGTAGTGTTGTCTTGCTTCCTGTGGCCACGTGAGCCTTGCTGGTAGTGTTGTCTTGCTTCCTGTGGCCACGTGAGCCTTGCTGGTAGTGTTGTCTTGCTTCCTGTGGCCACGTGAGCCTTGCTGGTAGTGTTGTCTTGCTTCCTGTGGCCACGTGAGCCTTGCTGGTAGTGTTGTCTTGCTTCCTGTGGCCACGTGAGCCTTGATGGTATGTTGTCTTGCTTCCTGTGGCCACGTGAGCCTGCTGGTGTGTTGTCTTGCTTCCTGTGGGCCACGTGAGCCTTGCTGGTAGTGTTGTCTTGCTTCCTGTGGTCACGTGAGCCTTGCTGGTAGTGTTGTCTTGCTTTCTGTGGCCACCTGAGCTTTGCTGGTAGTGTTGTCTTGCTTCCTGTGGCCACGTGAGCCTTGCTGGTAGTGTTGTCTTGCCTCCTGTGGCCACGTGAGCCTTGCTGGTAGTGTTGTCTTGCCTCCTGTGGCCACGTGAGCCTTGCTGGTAGTGTTGTCTTGCCTCCTGTGGCCACGTGAGCCTTGCTGGTAGTATTGTCTTGCTTCCTGTGGCCACCTGAACCTTGCTGGTAGTGTTGTCTTGCTTCCTGTGGCCACGTGAGCCTTGCTGGTAGTGTTGTCTTGCTTCCTGTGGCCACGTGAGCCTTGCTGGTAGTGTTGTCTTGCCTGCCCTAAAGTACGCCATTGGCCTCCATTCGGTTGTTGTTATTTCATCTATTCGTTGTTCTCTTTCTGCTCATCCTTCTTCATCTGTTTCTTCCTTGTTTTCATCTTGGTTGCTTCTTTTCTTTTCTTATTCATCTTTTTCTTATTATTTCCTTTGCATGTTTTTTTTCTCCTACTTTTTTTTCTTTTTCATCTGCTCCGTATTTCCATCTTTTTCTTTTGCATCTTCTTCTTCTCCTACTCCTTCTCTTTCTTTTCTTATTTTTCATATATTTCTCCTCCTTTTCTTTATTTCCTTTTTCTCCTCCTTCTTTTTCCCTTCTATTACTTCTTCCTCCTCCAAACTCTGATAATAATAAGGATGAAGGGAGGCGGGGACGAGGAAGAGACGAGTAATCAGAGTGGAGAGGATATCACGTCTGGTGCTCCTGACAGACACACGGAGCGACTCTTTCCTTGCACTGCCACACACTTATGAAGACACATCACTTCTCTACATTCTCATAGTATCCCGCACGACAAGGAATAAGTGTTCTCCTATATTTTGGTTATGGCCACTTTTCCCTCAGCCATTGTCTTGAATTTTCATCTTGAGTTTTGTCAAAGTGGTTCAGATTGGCCGCTATGTGTCTATAGAATATTGTCCGTTGTTGCAGAGAGAGAGAGAGAGAGAGAGAGAGAGAGAGAGAGAGAGAGAGAGAGAGAGAGAGAGAGGAGAGAGAGAGAGAGAGAGAGAGAGAGAGAGGAGAGAGAGGAGAGAGAGAGAGAGAGAGAGAGAGAGAGAGAGAGAGAGAGAGAGAGAGAGAGAGAGAGAGAGAGAGAGAGAGAGAGAGAGAGAGAGAGAGAGAGAGAGAGAGAGAGAGAGATTAATCAGCTTGACAAGGCAGCCACAAACATTTAGTTTTGAGTATTTCTTGAATGCATCTTCAGCCTGCAACTCTTTACTTATTTTCTGTACTGAGTTCAAAAAAAGTAGACTGTAGATTGGTGAATATATTTTGCACTTATTATGGATTTTAGTTCACATATCTATCTTTAACTAAACAAAAAATCAACTCCCTCCTTATTGACACTTCTGGGTATATTTTTCTCAAGATTTCTCCCCTCCCTCCTTCCCCTCTACCTCCTTCCCTCTCCTCCCCTCCTTCCCTTCCCTGCAGCCACTCCGCCACTCAGACCGGCAAGCCCCACGCCCTCCAGAGGAAAATATGATTTACAACACTTTTCCTTCCTCCTGCCTTCCCCAACCTCGCCCCAGAATCTCACCATAACTCCCACTCGCAGTACTCAGGAATCCATCTCGCTGATCTACCGAACGTTTCCCCATGGGCATTCCACCACCGCATCCACCCACAACCACCGCTTTTTTTACCCATACTTCCACCTTCACCGCGACACAATTTCCTTTTTTCAACCCAGCCAGCTTTTCTTTCACCAAGGCCTCCTCTTTCTCCCCCATCAAGTTCCTCTCTCCATAATGCCTGACTGATAATCTCTATTTGTCCCGGGCTGCTGTCTGGGCCCGGCGGAGGGAGGGTCTCGCGTCACGCCTCGAAATATTCCGTATATTTCTAAAAAGGAAAATATTGGAGTGGTATTCGCTTTGTCCAGGCAGGGAGGGTGGGCGTGTAGGCATTAGGAGAACGGTGTACATTCAAAAGGGAAAGTGCATGCGTGGGTGCGTAGAGAGAGAGAGAGAGAGAGAGAGAGAGAGAGAGAGAGAGGAGAGAGAGAGAGAGAGAGAGGGAGAGAGAGAGAGAGAGAGAGAGAGAGAGAGAGAGAGAGAGAGAGAGAGTAGAGAGAGAGAGAGAGAGAGGAGAGAGAGAGAGAGAGAGAGAGAGAGAGAGAGAGAGAGAGAGAGAGAGAGAGAGAGAGAGAGAGAGAGAGAGAGAGAGAGAGAATTTATCATGAATCGCTTTTACAATTCCATGGCAAAGCTAATTTACTTTTACTTTCAACTATTTGTTCGTGCAATATTTTTCCTCGACAGTATGCTTCTCTCTCTCTCTCTCTCTCTCTCTCTCTCTCTCTCTCTCTCTCTCTCTCTCTCTCTCTCTCTCTCGCTGGCTGGCTGGCTCTCGCTCTCGCTCTCGCTCTCGCTCTCGCCTCGCTCTCGCTCTCGCTCTCGCTCTCGCTCTCGCTCTCGCTCTCTCTCATTCTACTTGTCTTACTATAATGTTTAGCAAATTTTACATAGTTCTATTTACTGTAATCTTATGTTTTACTCGAATTCTGCCTGTTTTACTGGAATTTTATTTATTTTTACTCCTACTAGATTATTGACAATGCTGTACCTGGAATTTAGTGCCGATTTATATGTTGCACACTCGTATGGTCAGCTACAGTGACTCACTAACTCATATTTTTTGCCTATATTTTAGCATGTAAAACACGCTTGACATGTAGACAAGTCTACCAATTATTATACGTATTTTGCTGTAATAACCGCTACCCTGTGGAAAATAAATGAATTTGAATAAATGAATTTGAATAAATGAATTCTCTCTCTCTCTCTCTCTCTCTCTCTCTCTCTCTCTCTCTCTCTCTCTCTCTCTCCTCTCTCTCTCTCTCTCTCTCTCTCTCTCTCTCTCTCTCTCTCCCTCCTCCATTTTTTCATACATTAAAACGTGTTTTTTTTTTTTTCTTTTTTTTTTTTTTTTTTTTTTTTTTTTTTTTTTTTTTTTTTTTTTTTTTTTACATTTGTGCCTACAGCGCCTGTAGGCAGTGGTGACTCAGGGCTCGGATGGTAGGCTCTGGAGGTTCCATTGAGGGCCGTGATGGTTGGTCCTCGCCCGTGGTGGCGCAGGCAGGATTTTTATATTGACGCCTGTAATTAAAGATTCATGCCGCCCCCCTGTTTCCTCCGATGCACTCGCAATCTAAGGTAGAGTTAATGGGCAGGGCATGTGGGTGTTCTTAGGCCACTCGACGGTACAAAAAGATTTTGGTTTTCGTGGGATCAAACTCGGGTCACCGAGATCGCCAGTCGGAGAAACTAACCACTCTGCTACCGCCTCCCCAAATTTAATGCATTTAATACGTAATTTTTTCTTTTACCATTTACAACTTTTTTCCCGCCTTCTAATCGTTAATTTGCCGTCAGTGCAGCAGCTTAGGCACACGCGTTATCACAGTGTTACTTCCCTCGTTGTACTATTTATTCTTTTTGTTGTTTCCTCTATTTCAATAATTTTAGAAGCATGGCAAAACAAAATTCTTTCATTCCATCCTTAATTCAGTAGTGAATACTTCTTACACTCGACTTCTTCCTCTAAATAGTCGTACTGTTTCTCGTCCCCCGAACCTGGATTCGAAATAACATTAGATTATTTTCGAGGAATTCATAAAGTTTAATCGCCTCCTAACAAACCATTTATATCTATTCTTTTATTGTAATTTATGAGAGGGTGGCCACATGAAGCTGAAGGAAGGGACAACTGCCTTACTTAATGATGCCTGCAAGCCGCTACGAGTGATTAGAGAGATAAGAACGGCTGCCAGAAAAGGAGAGGAAAGGCGTAAAAAGATAGGAGGAGCGAGATAGTGGAAATGTGGACGTAGGCTTTATATTTGTCAAAAAGTAATGGTGCATTTATAAGAGTGTGTGGTGGCGTGTGCGTCTGCGTCTGGGCTGTGCGGGGTGTTTGCTTTGGCGTGTGGCGGCGGTGTGTGGTGTGTGTGTGTGTATGGTTGTGTGGGGTTTTTTTGTGTGGTGGGTGTTTTGGGGGGGATTACATCCCTAAATTTAAAAAAACAGTTAATTGCCCCTTGTATTAAAGAATTTCAACCTTTTTTAAAAAAAAAACCCGGACAGGGGGGGAAAAGAAGGTTTCAGAACGTTTCCCCAAAACTAGAGAAGGTCAAATGGGTCAACACAAAGTGGCAGACAAAAAAGAGGCACCAAGGCAAAATAGCACGGGAAAAAAAATTGGGGCTACCAATAGGAAACCCTTTCTTAACCCCAAATATAATACCAATTTCACTAACGTGCTTTTGTTACTTCTTTTTTGTTTCCTTGGCCCAGATCGTTTTTGAAAAAAAATTAAAATGATAGGAAAGTTTGTTATTTAAAAAAAAAAAAATTACACTAAACAAAAAATTAAAACCCCCAAAAAAAAAAAAAAAAGTCAAAAAACACAACGTACTACAAAATATGCAAATTGAACAATCCCCAACAGACCCCGGGGGGGTCAGGTCATTTTACTAACATTTACTTCAAAAAACATCACCCCAAAACCCAAAACCCCATTAAACCTCAAACCTCAGGCCATTAAAAACCCTTTCCCTAAAAATACAAACCCCGGGGCCCCCAAAAAAATGCTAATGGGGAAAATTTTCTGATTTTTAGGGGGGGGGGGGGTTTTTTTTTCCCCAAAAAAAAAAAAAGGGTCTCCCCCCCCCAATTTAACGGGGCTCAAAAAGGGAAAAAAACCCCAAAACCCCCCCCAACCCCCCCGGGGGGGGGCCCCCCGAGGGGGGGGGAAAAAAAGGGGGGCCCCAAAAACCCCCCCCCCCAAAAAAACCCCCCACCCCCCCGCCCCCCCCTCCCCCCCTCCCACCCCCAATCCCCCCAACCCTACCCCCACCCAACCCTTTTCATGATGGAAAATGTTTTAAGGATTTAGTTTTTTTTTTTATATCTTTCTTCTATCTTTTCTTACGTACACTTCATTTTTCTTGGGGATTCTTGTGAATTGAGTAGAAAAAAACCCAGATTGATAAGACGACAGGGATAAATATACTTTTAATTTAAGGCGGGGATTTTTTTACCCAAAACATTTCATATCAAAAAATAACAAATTCCTGCCAGTATTAAACCAAAAAGGGGAACGGGTGCGTCATAGCAAAATCGTTAAGAAATTATACACTGCGCCCCTGGCTGATTTTTGTCGTTTCCGAGCATAAAATTTTTTATCCAAAAATCCCCCAGCGGCCACTCGGTCGCCCCGGGGTCCCTTTGAGGTATGGACCCTTTAATGACTCCTGATTCTAGGGAAATCGGACTGTTCAGCCACAACTATTTCCCAGGGATAAATACCTCCTTATTAATCTTGTGTGTATCTGTCTGTTGAGCCCTCTACCTGTTTTGTTCTCTCTCTCTCTCTCTCTCTCTCTCTCTCTTCTCTCTCCTCTCTCTCTCTCTCTCCTCTCTCTCTCTCCTCTCTCTCTCTCTCTCTCCTCTCTCTCTCTCTCGCTCTCGCTCTAGCTCTCGCTCTCGCTCTCCTTTTACTACTACTACTACTACTACTACTACTACTACTACTACTACTACTACTACTACTACTACTACTACTACTACTACTACTTCAACTACAACAGGTTTTACCCTCGATTAGTAAAGTTTTTGAAAAAGCTATTGTTCATAGATTCAAAGGGTTCTTGGAAGATTTTAAATTATTATCTGATAATCAGTATGGATTTCGCAATAAAAAGTCAACAGAGAAAGCCATAATGAGATTCACAAGTGAAATTTATAGTAAGTTGGAAAGAAAACACTATGTTGCAGGCATATTCATGGACTTATCTAAGGCATTTGATTCACTGGACCATAAAATATTAATAGATAAGCTAAATAATATAGGAATAAGAGGAACACCATTAAAGTTATTTTCAAGTTATTTGACAAATAGGAAACAAGCTGTATATTGTAATAAGAAAACATCAGTGCTGAAAACTGTTGACAGGGGAGTACCTCAGGGATCAATACTGGGCCCATTGCTGTTCTTGGTATTTATAAATGATATTTCCAATGCCAGTAATAAATTTAATTATGTTCTTTATGCAGATGACACCAATCTGCTCTTACAGGATAACAACTTAGATCACTTGAATGCGGTGTTAAATACTGAACTAGAAAAAATTAGTAAATGGGTTTCAGCTAACAAATAAGGTAAATATTACAAAAACTAATTATATGCTATTTCAAAATCGATCTGTAGTATACAACATGGGTCCAGTATATGGATGGGTGTGAACTAAAGAGGGTTGCATGTACAAAATTTTTGGGGGTTATCATAGATGAAAACTTGAATTGGAAAAATCATATTCAATCAGTTTGCTTAAATTGTCAAAAACTTGTGGAATATTATACAAAATTCGTTACAATTTAACAACTGATGCTTTAAAAAGTATATATTATTCCCTGTGTTATCCTCTTATTATATATTGTGTGTCTATCTGGGGTTGTACGTGGCCGTCAAATGTAAAGGAAATTATTGTCACTCAGAAGAAACTGATCAGAACCATAACATATAGAGGAAAACATGACTCTACACACTTTTTATTCAATGAGTTAAAATTACTAAAATTTGAATTACTACTTAAATATTTTTGTCTTCTCACTGTTTATAATGATTTAAATGATAATAGTACAACAGAAAAATATTAGATGATATACAGCC
>JACEEZ010018614.1:10000-12773 GCA_016584305.1 Chionoecetes opilio | reverse complement strand
GCAGGAAGGCATCGCCGTATCCGTGCGACGTAAGTTGCGGCGGGAAGCTCGTCATCTGGTGGTGTTACAGGTGGTGGGCGTAGGGTCCCTGGGGCAGGGTTGTTGGGGGTCCCCAGGTGGCGGTGTGGCTATGTGAAGGGAGGCGCCAGGTAGCAGCGCCTCTGAGGACGGCTAGTGTCTCCTGGCTGCCTACCCTGACAGCCTCAATCAGGTCTTGGTGTCTCTTGTCCGCCAGCCGCTCACGACAGGTTTGTATCGTATGGAAACGTCCCTGGCAGTACTCACAAGTAAGCCTCTTCGGGCAACGCTCCTCAGAGTGGCCCTGACGATGGCACCAAGAGCACTTGACCTGACGTGGCCTCTCGTTGAACGCTCTGGTTACGTCTCTGTTTCCGTCCCTCTCACTGGCACGCCTGTCCCTAGGCCTTCCGGGATGATTGCTCCGTCCTTGATTCCGTCCTTGACTGTGAGGCGGCTGCCTGCGTCCCAGAGGTGGTTGTTGGGTCACGTCTTGAGGCTGGGGTCGTGGGCGAAAAGTAGTATTCTCACGAACTGCCTGGGATTGCACTGCCTGGGGTTGCAAGGGCGCCACCTCAAGGTCAGATGAAGGACGACGGGAGTTGGCAAGGTGAGGGCGTGGTGGGATGTCACCTGGTGTCGGAGACGGGTGAGGGAGTGGATAATTGCTGCGTGGGGTGGGAGGACTAGGTGTGGAGGGACTAAGTGGCGGGAGGGTGTTGGGCGGGTAGGCAGGTGAGCCGCCAATCTCTATTTCGTCCTCACCTCCGCTGTCCTCACCTCCGCTGTCTGTCACTGAGGCCCACCACTCGCGAGCTGCCGCGTTTGCCCTTATGTGATCATCCCAGTCCTTTTTTATTTTGTCCGGTCTGGCTATGCAGGAAATAGTTCTGTGCTCTGTGTATCACTTGCAAGGTTTCTCAGAGCGAGCAATGTGTCCACTACAGACAATGCTTCCACCAACACTCTTCTCTTTTCCGGCAGCTCGTCTATAACTTCAGTGTAAGTCTTGATCTGGTCCTTGCTGGAGGCAAGTTCCCGCCTAAGGCTTACCATCTGCGCCACCAACTCCTCGCCGGAGAGATCGCCCTTTCTCTCTCTCTCTCTCTCTCTCTCTCTCTCTCTCTCTCTCTCTCTCTCTCTCTCTCTCTCTCTCTCCTCTCTCTCTCTCCTCCCTCTCCCCCCTCCCTCTCCCTCTCTCCTCTCTCCTCTCTCTCTTCTCTCTCTCTCTCTCTCTCTCTCTCTCTCTCTCTCTCTCTCTCTCTCTCTCTCTCTCTCTCTCTCTCTCTCTCTTTATGTGTCCTCGATTGCCACACTTTATCTTTATTTTCTCTTATTCTTCTGTCGTTCTCTTTGTATATTCTTTTTCATTTTTGACTTATTATCTTGTCATATATTTGATATCTTTTCTTCCTTGGCTTCTTTCTTGGTTTTTTTCTTCCATCTTTTTCCATATTTTCTTTAATATGTTTGTGCACTCAATTACTCATTTTCCTTATATTGATTTTCTTTTATTGTTTATATATTTTTTTTTTCTCTCTCTTCTCTCTCTCTCTCCTCTCTCTCTCTCTCTCTCCTATTCTCTCTCTCTCTCTCTCTCTCTCTCTCTCTCTCTCTCTCTCTCTCTCTCTCTCTCTCTCTCTCTCTCTCTCTTAAGTAATCTTATTTATTCATTCAATGCATTATTTTTATTTTATCATTATTATTATCATTATCATTATCATTACCATTATTGTTATTTTTATTCTTATTATTATAATCCCTATTATTAATATCATCATTTATCATCACTATCATTATCATCATCGTCATCATATTTGCTATTTTTGCTGATTTTTGTTTTGATCATTTTTGTTTCTTGCAATTTTTTTTCTTTGTCTTTTTCTTTTGAATATTTTGTGCACTTTCTGTTTGATGTTTTTATGTTGTGTTTCGTGTGTGTGTGTGTGTGTGTGTGTGTGTGTGTGTGTGTGTGTGTGTGTGTGTGTGTGTGTGTGTGTGTGTGTGTGTGTGTGGTGTGTGTGTGTTGTGTGTGTGTGTGTGTTTGTGGGTGTGTGTGTGTGGTGTGTGTGTGTGTGTGGTGTGTGTGTGTGTGTGTGTGTGTGTGTGTGTGTGTGTGTGTTGTGTGTGTGTGTGTGTGTGTGTGTGTGTGTGTGTGTGTGTGTGTGTGTGTGTGTGTGTGTGTGTGTGTGTGTGTGTGTGTGTGTGTGTGTGTGTGTGTGTGTGTGTGTGTGTGTGTGTGTGTGTGTGTGTGTGTGTGTGTGTGTGTGTGTGTGTGTAATCGTTAGTGACGCTATTGTTAGGATATGAATCTGTTTCTTTCTCTTTCTGTCTCTCTCTCTCTCTCTCTCTCTCTCTCTCTCTCTCTCTCTCTCTCTCTCTCTCTCTCCTCTCTCTCTCTCTCTCTCTCTCTCTCTCTCTCTCTCTCTCTCTCTCTCTCTCTCTCTCTCTCTCTCTCTCTCTCTCTCTCTTCGTATAATTGGTAAAAATTCAATTCTGTCTATATATATATATATATATTGTTGTCCCTTTTTTATTTCATTTCCAATCATTCTTCAAACAAAATTTCTCTGTGTCTCTATTCAGTCCACATTCACTCTTCCACATCATTCCACTTGGTCACTCACACCTTTAATTACACTATCTCTACCATACCACCCACATTCCACTATTAATTCCATCCACTTTTTATTCCACCCCAAAATTGGACACACATTCTATCACATTATTTTGCATTACATAAGAAAGAAAATAA
>JACEEZ010018613.1:27500-35774 GCA_016584305.1 Chionoecetes opilio | reverse complement strand
CCCGGCTGACACCGTCCCATCACTGCTGGGTGGACGGGCTCGGTTTTAAGAAGACCGCCCGTCTGTCTTCGCTCCGCCCGGGATCGAACCCGGGACTTCTCGGTTGTGAGCCGAGCGTGCTAACTCTTACACTACGGAGTACCCGTGTGTGTGTGTTTGTGTGTGTGTGTGTGTGTGTGTGTGTGTGTTGTGTTTGTGTGTGTGTGTGTTGTGTGTGTGTGTTGTGGTGTGTGTGTGTGTGTGTGTGTGTGAGGGATATTGATGAGGAAGGAAGTGGAGAGGAGGGGAGAGAAATGGTATGGCAGTGAAATAGAAAAAGGAATTATATGCAACTGTGGTGGAAGTATTTTTTCTACCACACACACACCACACACACACACACACACACACACAAACACACACACACACACACACACACACACACACACACACACGTAGATATAAGACAAAAAACTAAACATTGCTATAACAAACGCAAATAAAACCCTCCTCCTCCTCCTCCTCTTAAAATTGCCTAGATACAAGAATCATATAAACCAATGATCGACTCACACAAAAAAGAGAAAGCCACTTCACAAACATTGACTGATATGAAATGGTGTGTGTGTGTGTGTGTGTGTGTGTGTGTTGTGTGTGTGTGTGTGTGTGTGTTGTGTGGTGTGTGTGTGTGTGTGTGTGTGTGTGTGTGTGTGTGTGTGTGTGTGTGTGTGTGTGTGTGTGTGTGTGTGTGTGTGTGTGTGTGTGTGTGTGTGTGTGTGTGTGTGTGTGTGTGTGTTTATATACTTCCTGAAACATCGTTAATTTTGTTCAGAGTAAATGTCTAACTTACGCGGAAGAGGAGGAGGAGTAGGAGGAAGAGGAGAAGGAGGAGGAGGAGGAAAAGGAGGAGGAGGATTTTACATAGGATTACATAGGAGTAACAGACACCAGGAGACCTATTGGTCCATAGCGAGGGTATCTGCTGAGCTACATACTACTAACTATCAACTACTTGTAAGAAAACAGTTGGAAAATGATACCATGTCCCTAAAGAGGATAGGAACTGGAAGTTTCATAGTGCAGAATGATAGGATATGAAAAATACTAACTACAACTACACTACACACCTTACAAACCTTACATCGATACCGGGGTGACTAGATACGAATTCGGCACAACATACCCATTTACTTTACAGTGCGCGTCAAGTCTTGTTTTTGAATGTAGTTTTGTTTGGCTCCGACAACCATTTCTGGTACTTATTCATCATCACGACTCTAACTTGAAATATTTTTACGGAGATCGGTGATGCAACTTGAACCGTTAGTTGAAACCATTTTTTGGTTGTCACTTGATGTTGAAGCCGAATGTCCTCTTGATTTATGACATCAAACACTTTTGATCTTAATTTCTATCAGTCCCACGATTCTACGTCGGCTTAACGAAACATATTAATTTCGCGTCTCTCTTCATAGATTGATTTCGCAAGATGATTTGTTTGGTTGCTCCTTTTGCACTGATTCCAATTTGGCTTGATCTTTTACGACAGCGGACCAATTGAACTGGCATATATTCAATGTGCATAACCAAGGACGTGTATATTGTGTCTTACTTTCGGAGTTTTTGTTCAAGTATACGTTTAATAAAGCCCACATATATTGCCTTTTTATGCAGCTAGGCATGCTACTGGTTTCAGATCATACTGATTTGAACCTAGATCCTTTTCCTGCTGTACTTCAGTTTTAACGATTATTTTGCATTTGATATTAGTTTGAGTATCGTTGCCTTATGCATTACTTTACATTTATCGAATTGAATTTTACTACATTTTGTCACTCCAATTGATATTTGTCGAATCACTTTTATGATTCGCAGTTTTCTCTGAATGCTTACCGCTAATTTGTGTCATCTCGCAAATTTTGATTTTAGTACAATCCGCAGTCCATGATCGTTGCATATATATGAAAAAGAGTATGAACCAAAGACCAGCCCTGAGGCACCCCACTTAGTTACATCTAACATCAGTTTGTCACCATTATTAACCGTTTGGAGGAGGAAGGAGGAGGAGGAGGAGGGATGAGGAGAGAGGAGAGCGAGGAGGGGAGAGGGGAGGAGAGGAGGAGTAGGGAGGAGGTAGTAGGAGGAGGAGAAGGAGATGATGAGTGTAAGAGGAGGTAGTGGAGCGGAGAGGAGGCAGGAGATATAGATTGAGTCTTGTTTCTATTCATTCTTCTTCATTTGGTGACTGATATGCGTAGTCTTGATTTCGGAAAGTGAGGAGGAGAAGACAGAGTATACAAGCTGTTTGAGGCAGGGAACAACACTACCTAACCTAATCAATAAGGCAACAAGGCTGAAAATCGACCAAAAACAGACGCAGGAAGAGGAAAAACACGTGTCCAAAAATGAAAAAAATACCAACAATGTAAGATTAAAAAAATTAGAAAAACAATCAAGAAAAGGAAAAGAAAAGAAGGGGAAAAGAAATATTGATGAAGAAGAGAGGAAGAAGAGGAAGAGGCAGAGGACGAGAAGGGTTAGGGCGTCCGTCATCACAGCTCATCTATTATACGTACTGCTGACGGAGAGGATGAAGAAGGGGAAGGGGGGAGGAGGGGGAAGGAGGGGGGGAGGAGGGGAAAGGGGGGAGGAGGAGGGAAACAGGTGTTTATTCTCATTACCTGAGCAACACCTTGATCCTAGGAACCTCCATCATGACTGTACCTCTCTCCTCTCTCCTCTCTCTCTCTCTCTCTCTCTCTCTCCTCTCTCTCTCTCTCTTCTCTCTCTCTCTCTCTCTCTCTTTCTTTCTCTCTCTCCGCTTCTCTCTCTCTCGCTTGCTCTCTCTCTCCGTTGCCTCTCTTCTCTCTCTCTCTCTCTTCTCTCCTCTCTCTCTCTCTCTCTCTCTCTCTCTCTCTCTCTCTCTCGTCTCTCTCTCTCTTTCTCCTGCTCTCCTCTCTCGTCTTGCTCTCTCTCTCCTTGCTCTCTCTCTCTCTCTCTCTCTCTCTCTCTCTCTCTCGCTTCTCTCTCTCTTCTCCTCCTCTGCTCTCTCTCTCTCTCTCTTCTCGCCTTCTCTCTCTCTCTCTCTCTTTCTCTCTCTCTCTCTCTCTCTCTCTCTCTCTCCCTCTCTCTCTCTCTCCTCTCTCTCTCTCTCTCTCTCTCGAGGTTGTTGTTCTTCTTGTCCATAGAAACTCTTGCGTGGGCTTTAACTTCTTGGAGAGAGGAGAGAGAGAGAGAGAGAGAGAGAGAGAAGAGAGAGAGAGAGAGTAGAGAGTAGAGAGAGAAGAGAGAGAGAGAGAGGAGAGAGAGAGAGAGAATTACCTTTTTGCCTTAAATCTATACACCTGCATTACCTCCACTAATATCTCCTCCTCCCTCCTCCTCCTCCTCCCTCATTAAGGTGTACGTGAGAAGTCGCGGAGAGCAGAGGTCTTTTGCTGAACAGTAATAGGACATCTCTCTCTCTCTCTCTCTGTGTGTGTGTGTGTGTGTGTGTGTGTGTGTGTGTGTGTGTGTTGTGTGTGTGTGTGTGTGTGTGTGTGTGTTGTGGTGTGGTGTGTGTGTGTGTGTGTGTGTGTGTGTGTGTATTCATCTAGTTGTATTTTACAGGGCCAGAGCAATGCTCGTGTGGCCCGTCTCCATATCAACAATTTTATCATTCATCTTTAGTGGTTGTGTTGGCCGAAGCACCACCCCGGAGAGCAGTAAAACCCCGGCTAACACCGGTACCCATTCACTGCTGGGTACAGGGCTGGGGTTTTTAAGGAAACAACCTATCTGTTTCGGCTCCGCCCGGGATCGACCCGGGACTTCTCGGTTGTGAACCGAGCGTGCTAACCACTACAATACGGAGTACCCGTTGTGTTGTGTGTTGTGTTGTGTGTGTTTGTGTGTGTGTGTTGTGTGTGTGTGTGTTGTGTGTGTGTGTTATTCACCCATGGTCTTGTCCACGCGAGCTGGCTCGCGATCGCCATTCATCACCCTCTCAGTGCGAGCTTGGAGCTCATTATTACCGATATTTGGTTAATGCTGGGACCTCACACACCACTCACCTTCATCCCCTTGCTCAAGAGGGACAGTACCGCCCGAATTTAACAGTTGAAAAATCCCCGGGAATAAGCGGGTCGGGGATCGAACGCCGGACCACAGGATGATGCCGGGCGCCCTAACCAACTGTGCCACAGTGTGTGTGTGTGTGTGTGTGTGTGTGTGTGTGTGTGTGTGTGTGTGTGTGTGTGTGTGTGTGTGTGTGTGTGTGTGTGTGTGTGTGTGTGTGTGTGTGTGTGTGTGTTGTGTGTGTGTGTGTGTGTGTGTGTGTGGTGTGTGTGTGTGTGTGTGTGTGTGTGTTTGCAGTCACGGTTACAATTTCTGCTTTTATTTTCTTATAAAGGAAATATTAGTGCACATTATTTGTCTCCCTTTCAAACTATTTCTTACATCTTCCTCGAATTTTCCGCCACCACCACCACCACCCCTTCCTCCTCCTCCTCCTCCTCCTCCTCCTCCTCCTCCTCCTCCTCCTCCTCCTCCTCCTCCTCCTCCTTAGTAACTTCAATTCCCATGTGGAACTGAGACGTTTCTTTCACGCTCGTCTTTTTCCTGCTTTCGGAGGGAGGAGGAGGAGGAGGAGAGAGGGAGGAGGAGGAGGAGGAGGAGGAGGAGGAGGAGGAGGAGGAGGAGGAAGGGAGGGGAGACCGGACGGGTTTAACTAGGGTATATAAAGGGGGTTGAGGGGACCTGAAGGGAGGGGACTGCTGCTTAGGGGTGTTAGGGGGGCGAAGGGAGGTGCTTAGGGGTGGAGGGGGGCGCGTACCCCTAAAAACTGGCTTGAGATGAGCATCACGTCCGCGTTGTTAAGAGTGGGGAGCCCCGTGCCGCGCCGATATCTGAGGCGGGGAGGGGAGGAGGAGGAGGAGGAACCCTAACACCCAAATCTAATAGTAAAAAAATGTCTACTGATATCCGCTATTTTTCATATAATCTGTCAATTTCCGTCCGCTATAGTTGGCTATGCTAAGTTGGCTATCTAGTTGGCCACCAAGGTCACTGATCTTGTTTTTGCCGATGATGCAGTAATCTTTGCTGAGTCGCTGGAAGTCCGGTGATGGCTCTCGAGGCGCTGCACGAGGAGGCAAAGCTCTTGGGACTTGAGGTCTCCTGGCTCAAGACCAAGGTCTAGATGTTTGGAGGCTTACTAGATGAAACAGAACAGTCTGTTCATGCGTGCGGCGAGGACATTGAAATCTTGGAAAATTTTACATACCTTGGTAGCGCAGTCCATAATGACGGCGGGTCACGTCAAGAAGGCTTACGGCGGATTGGCATAGCCCACGGTGTTATGGACTCGCTCAGCGGGAGTATTTGGCATTGTCGGTACCTGTGCAGGACAAAGATCCGGATCTTCAAGTCGCTTGTGATCCCTGTCTTACTCTATGGTTGTGAGACATGGACACTTAATAGCGACTTGATGAGGCGAATCGATGCCTTTGGTAATAAGTGTCTTCGCAGAATCATGGGGTATCGCTGGGATGATTACGTGTCAAGTCAGCGATTGCACCGTGAGACTGAATCGAGGCCTATTACCTGCATAGTCTGTCAGCGCCAACTTCGGCTATATGGGCATGTGGCACGCTACCCTGAAACTGATCCTTCCCATCGGGTTGTATCTGTAAGAGACAATCCGACGTGGAGGAGGCCAAGGGGGTGCCCACAATGCTCGTGGCTGGGGCAAGTTGATGTTTCTTGTCGAGAGCTGCTTGGTATGGGAAGAGAGCCTGCATGAGAACTCGCGCGTGGTGACCCCCGGGAGTGGCGTCGTAGGGTGGGCGAGGTAACGCGCCCCCCGTCGTATGCCCCCAATGATTGATTGATATAGTTGGCTAAGAAATTTGTAAATGAACACGAACAAATATAAATCAACGTGAAATATCTTATATCTATACGGGTCACGTCTTATTCAAGATTTAACTTACACTGTAATACTAAAATTGTGCGAAGACTCGATCCTACACAAAACAGGACACCATATCTAGCAACGCTTGTAGAGTATACATATAGACCTGTATTTCTAGACCTTGTATGTACCTGTATCAATAGAGCTGTATTTCTAGACCTTGTATGTACCTGTATCAATAGGCCTGTATTTCTAGACCTTGTATGTACCTGTATCAATAGACCTTGTATGTACCTGTATCAATAGACCTTGTATGTACCTGTATCAATAGACCTGTATTTCTAGACCTTGTATGTACCTGTATCAATAGACCTTGTATGTACCTGTATCAATAGAGCTGTATTTCTAGACCTTGTATGTACCTGTATCAATAGACCTGGATTTCTAGACCTTGTATGTACCTGTATCAATAGACCTTGTATGTACCTGTATCAATAGACCTTGTATGTACCTGTATCAATAGACCTGGATTTCTAGACCTTGTATGTACCTGTATCAATAGACCTTGTATGTACCTGTATCAATAGACCTGGATTTCTAGACCTTGTATGTACCTGTATCAATAGACCTGGATTTATAGACCTTGTATGTACCTGTATCAATAGACCTTGTATGTACCTGTATCAATAGACCTGGATTTCTAGACCTTGTATGTACCTGTATCAATAGACCTGGATTTATAGACCTTGTATGTACCTGTATCAATAGACCTGGATTTCTAGACCTTGTATGTACCTGTATCAATAGACCTGGATTTATAGACCTTGTATGTACCTGTATCAATAGACCTGGATTTCTAGACCTTGTATGTACCTGTATCAATAGACCTGGATTTATAGACCTTGTATGTACCTGTATCATAGACCTGATTTCTAGACCTTGTATGTACCTGTATCAATAGACCTTGTATGTACCTGTATCAATAGATCTGGATTTCTAGACCTTGTATGTACCTGTATCAATAGACCTTGTATGTACCTGTATCAATAGACCTGGATTTCTAGACCTTGTATGTACCTGTATCAATAGACCTTGTATGTACCTGTATCAATAGATCTGGATTTCTAGACCTTGTATGTACCTGTATCAATAGACCTTGTATGTACCTGTATCAATAGACCTGGATTTCTAGACCTTGTATGTACCTGTATCAATAGACCTTGTATGTACCTGTATCAATAGATCTGGATTTCTAGCCTTGTATGTACCTGTATCAATAGACCTTGTATGTACCTGTATCAATAGACCTTGTATGTACCTGTATCAATAGACCTGGATTTCTAGACCTTGTATGTACCTGTATCAACAGACCTTGTATGTACCTGTATCAATAGATCTGGATTTCTAGACCTTGTATATACCTGTATCAATAGATCTGGATTTCTAGACCTTGTATGTATCTGTATCAATAGACCTTGTATGTACCTGTATCAATAGACCTGGATTTTTAGCTCTATTTAGTCTTTCATAACAAATGTACATCCGAACAAATTGTCTACAGTTAAAGAGACACTTCGCCGCCGTATTTAACCCCGTCTCCGTAACGATAATAAGGTGACATGAGTCCAACACGTCACACCTTCGCTGTCCGTATATTCAGTCTGACGAGCATTTACATAACAGGTTTTAATAGCATATAAATCGGCGTTCATATTAAGAGGAGGAGGAGGAGAAGGAGAAGGAAGAGGAATAAGAGGATGTTTAACAAGATGATATGCAGAAGACATACTAAGAGATAAGGAAACATAAATAGGAGGAGAGAGAATAAAGACAATAGATAATAAACAAGAGAAAGGGAAGCGATGCGAAGACACGACACGAGAAAGAGGAAGAGAACGAAGAGGAAGAAGATGAAGAGGAGAAAGTGAAAGACAAGGAAGAGAAAGAGGAACAAGAGGAAGAAAAAGAGGGAAGAGAAGGAAAGATGATGAAGAGACAAAGGAACAAAACGAAGAGGAAGAAGAAGAACATCAGAGAAGAAAAAGAGGAACCATACGAAATACAAGAGGAAGAAAGATAAAAGAATAAATAGACAAAGATAACGAAAGAGAGGAACAGAGAGAAAGAAAAAAACAAAGAACAAGAGGGAGAAGGGAAAACAAAAGAGGACAATTAAGAGACAAAGGAAGAAGAGGAAGAGGAGCGAGATAAACCAGAAGAAGAAAAAAGAGAAAGAGAAAGAAAAACGATGAAAAAAGTGAAGTAATAAAAATAGAAAGAGAAAAAAAAAAAAAAAGACGTAGGAAGAGGAAAAAGGGCAAGATAGAGATAGCAGATGGTTTGCTTGCTTTCACATACATCTCTCTCTCTCTCTCTCTCTCTCTCTCTCTCTCTCTCTCTCT
>JACEEZ010018613.1:15000-20000 GCA_016584305.1 Chionoecetes opilio | reverse complement strand
CTCCCTCTCTCCCTTTCATCCATACTCTCTTCTCTCCCTTTAAACCATACCCTCTTTCTCTCCCTCTCTCCCTTTCTCTCCCTTTAAACCAATACCCTCTTTCTCTCCCTCTCTCCCTTTCTCTCTTTCTCTCCCTTTAAACCAATACCCTCTTTCTCTCCCTCTCTCCCTTTCTCTCCCTTTCCTCTCTTTCCTCCCTTTAAACCAATACCCTCTTTCTCTCCCTCTCTCCCTTTCTCTCCCTTTCTCTCTTTCTCTCCCTTTAAACCAATACCCTCTTCCTCTCCCTCTCTCCTTTCTCTCTTTCTCTCCCTTTAAACCAATACCCTCTTTCTCTCCCTCTCTCCCTTTCTCTCCCTTTCTCTCTTTCTCTCCCTTTAAACCAATACTCTCTTTCTCTCCCTTTCTCTCTTTCCATCCCTTTAAAAACCAATACTCTCTTTCTCTCACTCTCTCCCTTTCTCTCTTTCTCTCCCTTTAAACCAATACCCTCTTCTCTCCCTCTCTCCTTTCTCTCCCTTTCTCTCTTTCTCTCCCTTTAAACCAATACTCTCTTTCTCTCCCTTCTCTCTTTCCATCCTTTAAAACCATACTCTCTTCTCTCACTCTCTCCCTTTCTCTCCCTTTCTCTCTTTCCATCCCTTTAAACCAATACCCTCTTCTCTCCCTCTCTCCCTTTCTCTCTTTCCATCCCTTTAACCAATACCCTCTTTCTCTCCCTCTCTCCCTTTCTCTCTTTCCATCCCTTTAAACCAATACCTCTTTCTCTCCCTTTCTCTCTTTCTCTCCCTTTCTCTCTTTCTCTCCCTTTAAACCAATACTCTTTCTCTCCCTCTCTCCCTTTCTCTCTTTCCATCCCTTTAAACCAATACTCTCTTTCTCTCCCTCTCTCCCTTTCTCTCCCTTTAAACCAATACCCTCTTTCTCTCCCTTTCTCTCCCTCTGTCCCTTTCTCTCTTTCCATCCCTTTAAACCAATACTCTCTTTCTCTTCCTCTCTCCCTTTCTCCCTTTCTCTCTTTCTCTCCCTTTAAACCAATACCCTCTTTCTCTTCCTCTCTCCCTTTCTCTCTTTCTCTCCCTTTAAACCAATACTCTCTTTCTCTCCCTCTCTCCCTTTTCATCACCCTCCCTTTAACCCTACTTTTCTCCTCTCCCTTTTTACCCTTTAAAGACATTTCCATAGTTTTCCCTGAACGTGTCCCAAACCTGTTCTGTCCCTGATCCTTGGGTGTAAAGATAAGGATTAATTTGAGCTTTGTTAGTTTGTTTGTATGTGTGGAAAATGATGTATGCTAATTATTTTGTTTCGTTTTAAGAAGCCTAATGTTTTTTTTGGGGGGTAATGAGAGGAGAGAGAGAGAGAGAGAGAGAGAGAGAGAGAGAGAGAGAGAGAGAGAGAGAGAGAGAGAGAGAGAGAGAGAGAGAGAGAGAGAGAGAGAGAGAGAGAGAGAGAGAGAGAGAGAGAGAATAACAGAGAGAGAGATGAAAAAAGTAAATCAAAATAATCCGTAATAAAGAAAAATAGCGTAATGAATAAATATGTAAAGTTTCGTTACAAAAATGGAAAAATAAAATAAACGCAGACGAGATAGTTGAAGATTGCCAAGAAGAAAAAGACGAAAAAAATGAAATGAAGGCAATAACGAAGAATGAATAGCAAAAGATGAGAATGAAAGAAGAAAAAGACGTACAATGCAAAAAACCAGAAGAATGAAAAAGAAGAAAAAGACGACGAAGAATGAAAAGAAGACGAGAAGAATGAAAATAAAAAAAAGAAGAAGAGTGATAAGAAGAAAAAGATGAAGAAGAATAAAAAGAAGAAAACACGAATAAAAAGAAAGACAAATATTGAAAAGAAGAAAATGACGAAGAATGAAAAGAAGAAAAAGACAAAGAAGAATGCTAGTCACAAAGAAAGAAAAAGAAAACAAAGAAGTTAAGTTAGCTCACTTCTCTCTCTCTCTCTCTCTCTCTGCTGTTGTATATTCAAAGGGTAAACACAAGGGGCGAGAGAGAGAGAGAGAGAGAGAGAGAGGAGAGAGAGAGAGGGGAGAGAGAGAGAGAGGAGAGAGAGAGAGAGAGAGAGAGAGAGAGAGAGAGAGAGTACATTGTTATCCGTCTGTCAAGCAATCTGTGACCGAAACCAAACCGCGAGGCATCATCAAAGGGCGTGGAGGCTTGTCAGAGGCGTCCATTGATATGGGGGGGGGGGAGGAGGGAGGAGGAGGAGGAGGAGGAGGAGGAGGAGGAGAGGAGGAGGAGGAGGAGGAGGTATAAAAAGGAGTGAGTGAGGCAGTAGGCAGTGAGGAGGAAGAAAGGAGGAGGAGAAGATGAGAGGAAAAGGAGATGAGCAGTAGCAGGGAGAAAATGAGAGGAGAAAGTAGAGAGAGAAGAGAGAGAGGAGAGAGAGGAGAGAGAGAGAGAGAGAGAGAGAGAGGAGAGAGAGAGAGAGAGAGAGAGAGAGAGAGAGAGAGAAGAGAGAGAGAGAGAGAGAGAAAAAAAAAGAGGGAAAAAAGCAGAATATATTGTACCTGACGTTGTTGTTGTTGTTGTTGTTGTTGTTTTTGTAGTTATCGTCATCGTCACTTTTTTTTCCGTCGTGTTTCTCGTAATCTAATAGAGAGAGCCGGGCGTCCTGGTCTCTCTCTCTCTCTCTCTCTCTCTCTCTCTCTCTCTCCCCTCTCTCTCTCTCTCTCTCTCTCTCTCTCTCTCCTTCAAAAAAAAGTGACAACGGATAGAAATACTCAAAAAGCCTGACCAACTGTACCGTAAAAAGTTCGATTTGTGAAGCGAGCGATGCGTGTAACCCCCCCCCCTTTCCCCTCCCCTCCCCCCCCTTTCCCTCTCTCACCCATCAACACCTCCCCTCACCTGACTCCCCTCTCCCTCACACCTGCCTGTCCCCTCTTTCCTCCTCATCACATCGACACCTTTCTCACTTTTTTCTTGTTTTCTATTTTTTCTCTCACCTATTTTTGTATTTAGCACAAGAGCACCTGGATAACTTTACCTGTGTGTGTGTGTGTGTGGGGGGGGGGTGTGTGTGTGTGTGTGTGGGGGGGGAGGGGGTGTATGTGTGTGTGTGTGTGTGTATATGTGTGGTGTGTGGGGGGGGTGTATGTGTGTGTGTGTGGGGGGGGGATTGTGTGTGTGTGTGCGTGTATATGTGTGTGTGTGGGGGTGTGTGTATGTGTGTGTGTGTGTGTGTGTGGTGTGTGTGGGTGTGTGTGTGTGTGTGGGTGTGGTGGGGTGTGTGTGTGTGTGGTGTGGGTGTGGTTGTGTTTTGTGTGTGTGTTGTGTGTGTGTGTGTGTGTGTGTGTGTGTGTGTGTGTGTGTGTGTGTGTGATATTTTAATACACCTGTGATTTAAAGAGACATTTCTATCTATTTACATTGAATTCCTTTTTTTACTTTTTTTTTTAATCATTCCCTCACACTTTTTTTTTCTCCCTCCTTTGAAATAAAAACCACTTTGCCAAACTTGATTTTGTTTGGTTTTATTATTCGTGTTCCTGATTTTCCCTCCACACGTGTCGGAATCTTTTACTTAATTACCACAAGTGTTCAGATTTTTCAGGTCCTAGTTTTCTTTTCGAGCGCCTTTTTCAGCACTTTTTGTTATGATCGTCCTTTCATCCTTTCCGGGTGTGTGTGCGTGTGTGTGTGTGATGCGCCTGTACGCGTTATTCATCTAGCTGTTATTTTGATCATGTACGCCTGTTTACCGGCTGCACGCACTCTCATGACTCTCAAACCGCCACGATGGTCAAGTGGATAGCGCGCTGGCTTGCTATTCTGTGGTTAGCCGGTTCGAATCCTCACTGCTCCCGGGGATTTTTCACTGACAAATTCGGGCGGTTACTGTCCCCTTTGAGCAAAATGATAGGGATGTGTGGTGTGTGAGGTCCCAGCATTACCCAAAGATCGGTAATAATGAGCTCCAAGCTCGCTTTGGGAGGGTGAAATGGCGATCTGGCGATCGCGAGTCGGACTCGCGTGGACAAGACCATGGGTGAATGACCTGTTGATATGTTACTCTCCCTCACTCCCCTTCTCTACATTCCATTAACTGCAATGACAGTTTATACGCTTACCAAATGATTCGTTTTATTTTATTTTTATATTTTTTTTCACTTTTTTTACACGCAAGTCTTTTCGTGTTTTTAATGTGAACCCTTTTTACTTTTTTTCTATTCCTTTTCATTTCCTGTTTTCATTTATTGTTGTTGCGCAGGTTCCAATCCGGTACCCACGCACGTTTAGATCGTTTATAGACACACATAGTCTCCGTGATTATATTCAACAACTTGGCGTTCCCATGCGTCGCCCAACAACAACAACAACAACAACAACAACAACAACAACAACACAACAACAACAACAACACAAATTGGTTAGCTTTTTTTATATCTTTAGAGTCAATTTTATGAACCTTGAAAACCAATAATAAAAATACGTGTTGATCGATGTTATAGATCGATTGATATTGATTTTAAATTGATTTTTACTACCAGAGGTCACGAGAGAGAGAGAGAGAGAGAGAGAGAGAGAGAGAGAGAGAGAGAGAGAGAGAGAGAGAGAGAGAGAGAGAGAGAGAGAAGGAGGACGAGAGCGAGCAACTGACTACACTCTACTACACACTCACTACTACTACTACTACTACTACTACTCCTTTACCTGTTCTATATTCATCTTCCTTTCTCCGTTTCATGTCAATCCCTTTATATAATTTTTCATTTCCTGACATTCATTTAGCATTTCATTATTATAAACATTATTTACATCATGGAAACGTCTCCTCCTCCTCCTCCTTCTATAATCTCTCTAGGCTCTTCTACCCTTCCCATCTCTTCCTTCCTTTACTCTTCCTCCTCCTTTCACCACTTTCCCGCTCTCTTGTTACCATTTAAATCCTCCTCCTCCTCCTCCTCTTTCTCCTCCTCCTCTTCTCGTATAATAATGAGAGGTGAAAATCGCGCCTCACAAAATAGCATTAAG
>JACEEZ010018612.1:122816-149381 GCA_016584305.1 Chionoecetes opilio | reverse complement strand
TCCAGTCTCGCCAAGCAAACTGTATCATCGCTGGAGTTCTATTCCAAAAAACCTGATTAGTACATTTTCCCTATTGTCCACGAAGCATCCTCTCCGCCAAACTGTCATCTGCTGAGAGTTCTAAACTATTCCACTGATTGTATTTCTGCGAAAGTTTGAAAAAATCTAAACCGAGAGACCCATCAAATTCCTATCATGAAACACAAAGAGCCTGTTTGGGAAAAGATCGAATCCCAGGCCCTTTGAACTGGGAAAGACTCGTCTATACTGAATGTGAAAGGAAAGGACTTATTTGCCGTTGAAGCACAGTTTCCTTTCCGAATGCAGAATGTCCTTCACCCGGAATATCGAAATCACATCCGGGCACAGGAGTGAGAGGAGAACCGTAACGTAACACTGATCAGCCCATAGGGCTGCTGCCCATAACGCAGACTTCCCAACTTGGGGTCAGGTTTTGACTCTCTGTTATATGTAATTATACCAAATGTCAATTACCCCATTTTCTACTGACAGCGTACCTACTGCTCTACATCACTTGTTAAGTTTAAGGGAAAAGGAAAACTTGTTTTTTCTGACTTTTTTCGAATGTTTTGTATTTGACAGCGGGAAAGTTTCACTAGGGGGTGAGTAACATTGGTAACAATTATGTATATATCATATATGTATGTAAATTGTTTGACTGCATTAGATGGGGGAAAAATAGACAGATTTTGATAGTTAACTGACCAGTATGTTGTATATTAGTGAAGTTTTGTTTTTTTATGTTGAAAGTTGTCGGCGAAACCGAAGTAATTTTTCCGCCTTTTTTAGGTTTTTTGCCGTCCATGACTAAACTTGTACCAAATTTCTGGGATTAATTGTTTTTTATTACAATAGGCCATGTTATTCTTGTCACGTGGGCACTAAATAAAATTTGTAACTACATTATTGTGATTTTATGGGACATTTTTTGGGAATTTCGAGAAAGTCAAATTTCGCGATCGACATGGCCGCCATACGAACCCCATGGGTAACTAGTTGACAGTGTTAACATTGATTTTTGTTTTCTAGACATATTTGTGCATCTAAAAAAGTAGTTCTCATTAGATTGTCCAGTGGGTGCACGTGGGGTCCACTGGACTACTAGACTAAACATGTTGGTCTGAAATATATAATGTGGTTGTCATGGTAACCAAAAAATCACCATGAAGCTACACGATTTCGAAATTTTCATTGCCAGATTCGAAAAGTAGACAAATTTTCCTTTCAGATGGTATATTATGAAGCTGTTACCGCATGGGTACCACGACAATTATTTTTTCAGCCCTTGGCCCCTGCACTAAGAAGGAATAAGAAGATTGCTGACCCAACAGAGTTGCCGCCAGCATCCAAGGCTCGCCTCACGCCATCACCTTTCACCCCTCACTTCACACATTGGGTGATTGGCTGTCGCACTGATATGACCTTTGACCTGTACCCACCAACACACGCCTCGCCTCTCCCTGAACACAGAGGAGGGAGAAGGAGAATCTTTCTAGCTTAGCTTTGAGTGTGGGCAGACGTGCCTCGCAGCGCGCGGTGATAAGTGACCATGAGACTAGTGTATTGTCTAAGTGCAGCGAGCGAATTTACGCGTGTATTCCTTCCAGGTCTCTTAAGGCGGCGCACACGCTCAAGTATGTGGCTGAGTCCCACTCTGCCGCTCCACACACGCCGCGCCCTTCATTACCCGACGCCCCAACGTCCGCCGTTCCGCTTTGTTCCCCCGGGGCAGGTGCTACTCAACTCTACGGTACCCCAACGTCCTGCAAGAGCACCTGCCCCTGTGGCTTTGCCTCTGTGGTTTTTCCGCCTGGGCCCTCTGAGATCCCGGGGCCGCAGCGGGGCTATGAGGATCGCCCCGCATTGCCCACGGGGCGGGGTAAGTGCAACTATACGATGCCACGACGTCCTACAGCACAACCCGCCCCTGTGGCCCTTCTCCTGGGTCCCCAGGGATCTCGGGGCCGCGGCGGGGCGACCAAGGAGCGCCCCACTTTGCCCCAGGGGGCAGGTACGTGCAACTCTACGGTGCCACGACGTTCTGCAACACTACCTGCCCCTGTGGCTTCTCTCCTGGGCCCCCGGGGATCACGGGGCATTGCGCGAGACACAAGCGGCTGAGCTATAGGGGCGGAGGTGAAACTCTACGCTGCTACGACGCCCTGCTAGACACATGCCCCTGAGGCTTCCCCTGGGTTCCCCCTGGGATCCCGGGGTATGACGAGACACACGCAGCAGGGTTTGAGGACCCCTTGAGTACCGCAGGTCTACCCGGAGGCTACACAGCAGATGGTGATGTATTAATTATACAGTGCATGACAGGGCGGGCGATTAAGGATGCCCCCGGGGAAACTGTAGCAAGCCAGGGACCTCGGGGGAGACAGGGAGGGTCACCCCTCCCCGGCAATGCCGGGGCGTTTACCAGCCTGGGGAGGCAAGCTCCACGTATCTCCGACACGAGGGGGCACTGCCCCGGTTAATGTGCAGAGTAAGTACTTGAGTACCTGGAGATCTGCCCAACCCGGCACCTTACAGGTAGGGGTGTCGGGGATTAATTGTCATGCCACGTCACGACCGATTGGATAGAACCGTAGCGGGTGGGGGGTCCGCTAACAGAAGCATCACCCCCCGTTGAGCCCCCTTTTCCCCCAGAGTCGGGGCTTAACACTTAATACTACCTACATCCACTTTTCATCCCCATCCATGAAATTATCTAGCCTCCTTTTAAAGCTCTCTAATGACTCCGCACTAACTACCTGTCTACTGAGTCCATTCCAATCATTTACCACCCTATTTGTGAACTTGTTTTTCCCTATTTCTTTTTTAAATCTACGTACGTACACTTTTCCAGCTTGAATCCGATACCTCTTGTTCTACCCTGGTTACTAGCCGTAACAACTTTTCGTACCTCACCTTTATTATATCCCTTTATCCACAAACTTCTATCAGATCGCCCCTTACTCTGCGTCTCTCGAGTGAGTGTAAATTTAATAGCTTCAATCTCTTCTCATAACTAAAGTTACGCATCCCTTGAATAATTTTGGTCATCATTCTCTGCACTGATTCTAACACGGCTATATCCATCCTGTAATATGGAGACCAAAACTGAACTGCATAGTCTAGGTGAGGTCTGACTAGAGCCAAATAAAGCTTTAAAATAACCTCAGCACCTCTACTTTTAACACTTCTGGTAATGAATCATAACACCCTATTAGCTCTATTTCTAGCTTCAATACATTGTTTCCTAGGTCGGAGGTCTGAGCTCACCCTCACGCCCAGGGTGGGCATTTTCGAAGGGGCTCTAAACTACACTCTCTTAGCGTCCTAAGACCGACTTAGTTATACCGGGCTAAGAAGACTACTAAGGAAGCATTTTAGGACGTCATCTTAGCCTCGTGTAAGGGACAGTAACCCCCAACCCCTTCTTAGTGCCACCACCTCCCGCTTCAACCAATAAAGCGCGTGCGACACAAGTTGTATTTGGCGGGAAATACGTATACCACGGCCGAGGGAGTCTCTCTCTCTCTTCTCTCTCTCTCTCTCTCTCCTCTCTCTCTCTCCCCTCTTTTCTCCTCTCTCTCTCCTCTCTCTCTCTCTTCTCTCTCTCTCTCTCTCTCTCTCTCTCTCTCTCTTTTTCTCCCCCTCTCTCTCTCTCTCTCCTTCTCTCTCTCTCTCTCTCTCTCTCTTCTCCTCTCTCTCTCTCTCTCTCTCCTCTTCTCTCTCTCTCTCTTCTCTCTCTCTGTCTCTCTCCTTTTCTCCTCTCCTCTCACTCTCTCTCTCTCCTTCTTATTGAGATCCTCTCTCATTGGCATTATCTATTCCACTCTTTAAGTCAAATTATGTCATTTAACTCTCAGTTCATCAAACCATCTCCCTCCACTTGACAACCATTTATCTCCCTCACAAACATCCCAAATTTCTGCTTATAATTTGGAGAAAAAGTATTATATCTCTACATAACTGCTTATCAAATAACAATGATAAGCAAAATTAAGTAACTTGGATTTTTCCCAGGTGAAGTCACGTATTGCTTGGAAGTCGCATATGGGTAAGTTTCTTCATTTTTCCCCTTTGAATACATAATTTCTCCTAGTTAATTTAAGGAAAAATCTCAGAAAGCTCTACATAGAAGACTATGCATGTTTCTGCATTCAAATGTTAATCTGCTGTTCAATGTTAAGGATATATATAGATAAAGTATGGGGTAGGGAAGCAGGTGGGAAACCCATTTCTTCTCTGCTTACGAAATAGAGGAAGGGAAATTCTGAGTTTTTCTTTTGAAAACCCGTACATACAATCATATTCCATCCCATTGCAGCAATTATATAACTAAAAATCATTTGATATGTGGAAGAAAGCAAGGCAATTTAAAAACAATTTATCGGTGACCAATGGGCCCCAAATACAAAACTACGTCAGGTTGTTTACCGCGGTGCTTGTGGAGATATGTCGGGGTCGCCGCGGGTGACCTAGGGTAGGGAAGAAGACTAGACGATGAAAGAATTCGAGTTGTTTAGTGTGAAATTAAATATTCCAGGTGCTATATTACCAAACCCTGTTCTCGCTGACAACACTAGAGAAGACCTGGATGAGGGGTGTTGTGCAGAGGTTTCCCTCAACCAAGAAAACAGAGTCACAGCAAAAGCCTCGTCAAGAGGTAAGCAACAAGTGGTAGGGACACCCTACCATTTGGGCTTACCTTTGGACGAGGCTCTGCTGGATCTTTTTTTCCTGGTTGAGAAGCCTCTGCATATCAGCCATCATTTTGATCAGGTCTTCTCTGTCTTGTCAGCGAGAACAGAGCTCGGTAATAGGCTAATAGCCCTGGAATATCAATTCGCGCAAAAAACAACTCTAAATTCTTCCATCGTCGTAGTCTCCCTTTGTAGGATGTACATATTCATGGTTATGATAGTATTTATGTTCATTCCTTATTAATTGAGTTCCTTTGCTGTCTTTCCTCAGAATAAGTAGTAAGGTATACATCATGGTTTAAGTGTTATTTGGGACAGTTGTTTATGCAACTTGTTTATGGAGTAATCAGATAAATTAAAGCAAAATTGGTGCCGTGGTTATGCAACTTGTTTTTGGATGGAGTAATTAGATAAAAGTAAGCAAAAAAATTTAAAGATGTTTGTGTAGAGATAAGTATAGATAATACAAAAGGGAAGCTCAATACTATAAATGTTTGCAGATGACACTGTAGAATACTACTAGCAGAGTTAAAAAGGTTTAAAAAAATTGGTAAATGAATGCAGTACTGTTTGTGTGAGGAGGAACTGAAAGTTAATGTGGCTAAAAGAAAGTGCTAGTGTTTTGGAGAGAAACCAAAGAGTGAAGTTATTGAGTTTGAAGATCAATTTTAAGAATGAGAATTTAGAGCCAGAAGCAATGTAAAATAATGATGAATGGACAGTTAATGGCTCTATCATGTGCAAGTATGGAGGCAAAGGAAGGGGAGATAAGAGAGAGAGCCCTGCTACAAGGAAGGAAAGTAGTGGTATCCTAGGGGCGGGGTTTATGAGAGGACAGGAGTAAGGAAGGCGCTTAGGGATAGCATACTATAGTGCCCACAGTAACATATGCAAGTCAGACCGGACGTGGAATATATGTCGGAGGCCTAATTTAAAATTCAAGCAGTTGAAATGAGTTACTTGGGAGGTGTCTGTGATGGAGTCCACAGATTTTCGTTTCTTTTCAGCTTTATCCAATTTATCTTTTATTCTTAATTTTTAAAAGTTGGTACAACCGTAAAGAAGGAGTTTGTCTACTTATTGCAACACAATATGGAACACAACAGTTTGCAGGAGGCATATTAATAAGGACACAGCGTTTTCTTTCTTCACTGGATAGCCCCGCCCGCTCTCCCTCATGACCCCGACTTTTCCCCACAATGTAAACCCCGGTAAACAAACTGTGACGTAGTTATGGGTTGGGTCCATTTACGCGTGAGAAAACCAATTTTTGGGTGTACTAGGCTGGCTCCGCCCCAAACCCGGTTAAGCTCCGCCCCCTTGCTTCAGCGAGTAGTGAACAGAACCCGCCCTGAGGGCCATCCTTAAAATAATACCTCCATGATTCAAACAAATACAATTTACTACTAGTTTGGGAAGGGGGTAGCTGAGTGGTTAGCGTCTCGGACTGGGGGTTCTCGGTGACCCGAGTTCGATCCCGAAGAAAACCAAACCTTTCTGCCACCGTCGAGTGGCCTAAAAAACACCCACATGCCCTGCCATCAACTCTACCTTCGATTGCGAGTGCATCGGAGGACACAGGGGGGCGGCATGAGCCTCTAATCACAGGCGTCACTATAAGATCCTGCCGCGCCACCACGGGCGAGGACCAACCATCAGAGCCCTCAAGTGAACCTCCAGAGCCTACCATCCGAGCCCTGGGTCACCACTGCCTATAGGCGCTATAGGCACAAATGTGAAAAAAGAAAAGAAAAAAAAAAGTTACATTTTGCAAATTTTCTTACATTTTACAGTTTACTCGGTCGTTAACTCGTTACATTTTGCAATAGATTAGATTAGACAGTACAACGCTGTATGGCGATTAGATTAGACAGTACAGCGCTGTATGGCGCGCCGGGAATCGAAACAGCCATGATTTTTCTCCGTGTATGATAATAAATTCCGACCTTCCCCACGCCGCGATGCACTTTTTAATCCTGGTCTCGACCTGGTCTCGAGCCAAACTCCGAGACCAGAAGCTTTGAGACCAAGATCAAGACCAAGACCACATCAAACGAGACCAAGACCAAGACTAAGACCACATCAAACTGGTCTCGAGACCGGTCTTGAGACTAAGACCAGTCTCGAGACCTACAACACTGCTTTGCTGAGTCGCTGGAGGTCCTGGTGATGGCTCTTGAGGCGCTGCACGAGGAGGCAAAGTCTTTGGGACTTGAGGTCTCCTAGCTCAAGACCAAGGTCCAGGTGTTTGGAGACTTACTAGATGAAACAGTACAGTCTGTTCATGCGTGCGGCGAGGACATTGAGATTTTGGAAAGTCTTATATAACTTGGTAGCGCAGTCCAGAATGACGGCGGGTCACGTCATAGTCGGGTCACTTAGGGCGGAAAAAAGGCTTTCGCTTCACCTTAGGTGAAGGAAGTATTTTGAGGGTCTTATCCTAAGCATTTTGTGCCGCTGAATCCGAAAATCGTAGTTGGGTCACTCGTTAGCGGTAAGTTTTCGCGCAATTTGCAATTTGGCAAATTGGCAATAAAATTGACAATTACAAATTGCAGAATGAGAACCAGACGTCGTAGAGACCTCGTTTTGGACTCAAATTGAAGCTTATTAAGAGTGCATAAAATGTTATTGAGTACTCCGTGGTTGTATCTGTTCGGATTACTGATCTATAATGGAAATTAGAGATAAGTGGAAAAAAATTGGGAAAAATATAAAAGGAATAATTTTGGCCTTAAAGCCTGAGTTCTTAATAATTAAAAACTAAATTTTAATTAGTAAAAAAAGTAAAATAACAAACAATTGTTCTTAGGACACATTTAATTAACGAATTTGTGCAAGGGTGGGTACAATTATTGCGTAGAACAGGGTATTTCAACTGAAAAATGCTTAGGATAAGACCCTCAAAATACTTCCTTCACCTAAGTGAAGCGAAAGCCTTTTTTCCGCCCGAAGTGACCCGAGTATTTAATCCAGAACACAAAATTTCAACAACGAAACCGAGTCTCCTCCGCGTATTTTTGGAAAATAACAATTAGAACACAAAAAAATCCCTTACTTGCGATAGCGAGCGTTCACAAGTTGAAAAAAATCGAATATCTAGTCGTCTACGCCATCGACGTCCTCATGCCCATCTTCCTCGTCGTTGATGCACATCTCGGGGGAGCAATCGCAAAGCTCCGAACAAGGAGTCTGCAGGCGTTGACAGCGGCAGCGATTGGTCGAGCAGTTCGTCTTGCATCCGCACTGCATCCCATCCATGATACTTTGCGGGGCGGGAGGCAGGGTGGAAGGGATAGGCGCCAGGTTTGGTCCGTAGCCGTACTTGGTCGGGTCGAGGGTCACCAACTCCTTCTTCACCAGCCCCTCCCAGACGACGGCCTGTAGCTGGGCTCGCATAATGTGCTGGGTGGTGGCGTTGACTGTCGGAGGGGCCAGTGCTGCTCCAACCTTCTTCTTCTGAAGTGCCGTCCACCTCGCCTGCGGCAGAGAGCAGGCATATCCGAAAAATTCTGCTCACGAATCGGCACAGCACGTCAGGCTCTCTTGCGTCAGCGGACCAGGGCTTCGGAGTGTACCCAAAGCGTCGAGGGTTGCCTGGTCGGCCGCCTGGAACACAGGCCAAGCTTGCAACTTGCCTTTCCTGAAGAGGGCGCAAGTGGTGTCGCAACCAGTCAGAGCATGGAAGGACGTGATCACATCCGCGTGAGAGCCCAGTTCATCGTGGATGAGCTGAACGTTGAAAGTCGTCTTGCCAAGCTGGAGGAGTGTTGGGAGGTATCTTGGGGAAGTGTCGGAGGAGGAGGACGAGGACGTCAGTGTCCGGAGAAACTACGGTTGCCTCCACATCTTTGTCGAGCATGGAGAGATGATATCATCTTAGTGTCCGCTTCCTCTTGTTCTGAGGCGAACTTGGCTCCGTCCGGTCCAGAAGTGCCACGGCTTTGTCGCGCCACGCGCAGACGACGCGTAATCCCATGAATGGTGCTGGATTTGGGAGGCAATGAGAGAGGTCATAGCAGTCTTGTTGCTTTTGGTGGACAAGATGTTAGCCATGGTCATTCCAGCTTTGATCCTCGTCGCTGCTTGGATGTCGATATCGTATCCTCCACCTCGGGCTCGCTGTTCCCTCGTCTTGTCTTTGAGGGACGCGCCGATGTCGTACCTGTCAAAGACAAGGTGCAACTCCCCGTAGCCAACACCAGTGGGCAACTCTCTGCAGGAGGGATCCAACCAGGTCCTTAAAGTTTGCTGAGCCGGAAACGGGGTGCTGCTGAAGGATAGCCATCCCGTCGAGGACCAGCACGCGAGAGGATGAAGGGGTTTGCGAGGCCGTGGAGACCGCCGCGTTCATCTTCTCCAGAACCCTGAGAAGGGCACTTTTTGTCGTGACCCGCGGGTGGCCTTGGTCGTCAAAGAGGGCAAGAGGGAACAGGGAGAGCTCATAGTTGGAGATGATGGTGCGAAGGTCCAGACTGCTGTCGAGTTGGAGGGCGAGCAGCAGGCGCCGAGTGAAGTCTGAGGATCCCGTGACAATCACCTGCTTCCCTCCGATTGAAACTTTGGCTTTCTTGCCCAGCGCTTTGAATGTATTGGTAGGCTGACGATGCAGGACCTCCCATGGACTTTGCTGCGCAGTCCTGATCCTTCCCTCTTCGTACTTCAAGAGAGCTTCCTTGCCAGTCTCCTCGATTCTTGTCAGTGCGTCCACTAGAGTCATCCGTTCTAGAGGACCTCCTGTGGGCCTCTACGAATTCGCCTTTCGAAGCCCACTTGGCCAGCATACTCCGAACATCCTCCTTGGGCGTCCGAGGTCGAAGGACCACATCTCCGTTAGTTGCACCGCAAATGACACACGATTTCGTTGCGAGACCTAGGAAGGAAAATGTGCGATATAATAAATGAATTTATTTTATTTACGGGTTTATAGCTAATTTCTAAAATTATAGCCAATGAAATTTTACATTTATTTGCGAAATTTCATTACCGTATGTCATAAAATACGACCATGAGGGGACAGTCAGAGAAAAGTTACCATTTTCTATTAATCAGACGGTAGTGCCTTTATGAGAACAGATACAGCCAGAAACATTTCATGACTTTTGATGTGAAATTAAGGCCAAAATTATTCCTTTTATATTTTTTTCCATTTTTTTCCACTTATCTCTAATTTCCATTATAGTTCAGTAATGCGAACAGATACAACCACGGAGTACTAAATAACATTTTATGCACTCTTAATAAGCTTCAATTTGAGTCCAAAACGAGGTCTCTACGACGTCTGGTTCTCATTCTGCAATTTGTAATTGCCAATTTTATTGCCAAATTGCCAAATTGCAATTTGCGCCAAAACTTACCGCTAACGAGTGACCCAACTACGATTTTCGGATTCAGCGGCACAAAATGCTTAGGATAAGACCCTCAAAATACTTCCTTCACCTAATGTGAAGCGAATCGCCCTAAGTGACCCTACTATCAAGAAATCTGACGGCGGATTGGCATAGCCCACAATGTTATGGACTCGCTCAACACGAGTTTTTGGCGTTGTCGGTACTTGTGCAGAACGACAAAGATTCGGAACTTCATGTCGCTTGTGATCCGTATCTTACTCTATGGATGTGAGACATGGACACTAAATAGCAACTTAAAGAGGGCAATCGATGCCTTTGGTAATGCGTGTCTTCGCATAATCATGGGAGTGTCAATATTGACCACTTTGGGAACCCCTGGTTTATGTTCTCTATTCTCCGTAAACGATCATTCGATTACATTGGGTTTTAAAGTGGTTATATAATAAGATTTTGTTTTGTCATTAGGGTATACTAGCCGCAAAGCCGCCCTCCGGGCAGACTTTTGGGCTAGCTCCTGCGGAGGGCTATTGGTGGGCCTTCGGCCCACCAAACACAGCTTTCTGGAGAGTGTGTTTGTTGGGCCCACCAAACACAGACTCTCCAGATAGCCCCTTCTAACTTTCCTGAAATCATGGATGTAGAAATGTATGTATTAACGCCTTACCCATCACCCCCCACCCATTCACTCACCCATTACCCATCACCCCCCACCTATTCACTCACCCATTACCCATCACCACACACCCATTCACTCACCCATTACCCATCACCTCCCACCTATTCCCTCACCCATCACCCATCTGGCCCCCCCCCATTCACTCACCCATCACCCCACACCCATTACCCATCACCCACCCATTCACTCACCCATTACCCATCACCCTACATCAAGGTTTCCTCAATTCTCGCAACCCACATTTTTTTTTCACAATTCTCGCTAATAGGCTGCTAAAAAAGAAAAAGAAAAAAGGTGATCGGATCATCTCATAAGTGGGCTTAAAAGTTGCCCCTGGTCGAGCCGGTTCCAAAACTGTGCCATATGATGGGATTGGGGCACGGGGGGCGGCACCTATCGCGGACACACACACACACACACACACACACACACCACACACACACACACACACACACACACACACACTTTCGCTTATATTATTATAGATTTCTTGGAAACGCTAAGGTCTGGTGTTCTATGAATAAAGCATGTGTTTATACTTTTAATGCTGTAACTTACAGTGGATCATGAAAGGTATGAAATGGCAAAAAAGGTAAATATAAACTCGTGAGGCATAGCATTTAGACCCTTATGCTCTAATAGGGTAATTGCTCCAATTTGATACGGGCTAATTGCGTTATTCTTTTGTCTACGATATGACCTGCTTGTTGAGACGGACAACTTTTCTGATCTGGCCATAAATGGATTCCTGTCATGTGGAACACACTCTCTGAACAAGGACCACATCATACCCAAACGCAGTGCTCTTCAACCTTTTTTGATGTCGTCCACCCCTAGTAGTGATTTGGTAGAGCTGTCCACCACAATTTGTTTCTCTCTTTAAAATCTCACGGCTCTGACATTTCAAATCTAACTATATCATTCTACAAAATATATAGGTAGGAAAAAACAGTTTCACACTTATTTTTAATTTACAGTTTAAATACTCTTCTGTATAATAAATAACACATGCAGTCTAAGACCTGGTTCACCCTTCACGTTTTTGCTGTCCGTAGTCTACGTGCGTCTTGCTATCAGTGACGTCACAGTGACGTCACTCCCTGCCTGTGTAGTGTGAACCAGGCTCTGCGCGACCACCACGTTGCTGGAGCAGTGATGACGTCACTGGCCTTGAGAGACGCGCGTCCCAGGCTCACACATTCGGAGGTCCCAAATCTTTCTCCGGGACTGCGGGAGTGACGGGGTGACGTCACTGTGATGGCATTGATGAAGACACGCACATAGACACGGACAGCAAAAACGTGTAGTGTATACCCCGCCTAAAACTATAAATATATAAGGAAAAATTAAACATACCTTCGGAATTCCACAGCAAATGCATTTTCTTCATGAAACTAAAGTAAAATTGCACCTAATATGCGTTATATTTGGTAATCCAGAAACTAAAGCCTTTTCCTTCATGAAACAAAAATCAGTGGCTTGGCTGCTGTTGCAATTTGTCTGCTATCAGCTTTAATCGAGGTATCAGACAAGTTTCAAGTGCAACGGGCATAACAGGATTCAAATTCAGAATGGCATTCCTGGACTATGCCTTGATTAAAACTAAGCGTGAGAAACCTTGCTAACACAGACATGATGTTGGCATCTGCACAAACATGGCTGTTCCCTTCTCAGCTTACTCCTTGTAGTCCTGACTATCAAGCAGGACAACCCAGCAATGCAATGCATAGGATGGCCAAATGTTTTGAAAGCTGCTTTTTAAGAATAATCCACTGGAAGCTCCAATAGGCATCAAAATGATCAGGTCCATCAGCTGAGAATGGATGAAGCTTCCACATGTTGGAGGTCTGAGGTGTCAAATCACCGTCAGAGTGTTAGAGTGTCAAATAAAAGTCAGGTGTCTGGTAATCCAGCGGGACATTCGTGCCTCCAGTGTCTGCTCTGCTGTCTGCATACCATGTGCCCAGCCACTGTCTCTCATATAGGTATCAAAGACTTCAAAATCTGAACAACACCTTTTTTCTACATTGCTTTAAATTTCTTTCACCATTAGTTTGAATCCATTTATTTTCCCTATACTGTAGCCTACTTGTAAAAATATCCCCACCTTTGCTTAGTTTTATACCATAGGTATATTTGCCCTTATCTATACCGACACGTGGGCATGATCTCGTCCACCCACCTGTCCACCTCAAGGCAGCCGTCCACCCCTCACTCAGTCTCGTCCACCTTGAGGTGGACCGTCCACCCAGGTTGAATAGCTTTGCCCTAACTGAACTGGGGGCGCATCCAAAGACGCGCTTCACGCCATGGTTGCTTGCATGGTTGCTGTCATCAGCTGATTTGGTATTCAAAGAGGAGATTGATGACGTCAGAGATGCTCCTCACAAGGCAACTGCCTGTACGGTGGTTTTAAGGAAGCAACGTACATAAAAATCCTCACAAATTGAGTATATATGATGTTTTCTGACTCAAGAACTGAACAGGGCAAGTATACAAACGAAACTAGGCCATAGAACAAACCCAGACGCTTGTGGTGATTTAGTTATTTGGTGATGTGCCAGAGTGGTGAGTGCGGCATCTCGACTCGGGTAGTGATGCCAGACAGCACCACGCATAGCTCCAGCAGACAGCACCTACACGACACACGTACGTATGTAGAGTGCACTTTTCCTTAAAATCCGAGCCCCTGTCCACCCAGCAGTGAATGGGTACCGGGTGTTAGCCGGGGGTTTGTGATACCGGGTGAGTACCAGGTGTTAGCCGGTGGCTTCGGCCAACACTAGAGTAAGGAGAGCTACGAAGCAATATACTAAGCAAAAGATGTCACAAGAAGAAGAAGACCGGCCTATTCCTTGGAAGGAATGATTGAATTGAATTGAATTGAATGGTTTATTGTTGGATGTACAACAAGGGTAGGAGGTCGGTGCCTGCCGGCCTCCCCCCAGGCAGTGTAGATATATAAATATGAGTTACAAGTTACAAGTTATGGGTATCAGGGCTTCCACTGAGGGGTAAGTTGTACTACTTATATTCATGCATACAGTTACAGTCAGACACACACTGCATCACCACCTTGGGGCGAGTTTAGGGTACTCGCGAAGGATATCAGCGAGTGTATTGTGATTGAAAAACCAGCAGATTGTCTGGGGCAAGTCATGGTGGCCTTGTGGCCCAAATTTTGCAATGCAGGGCAGTCTATGATGTAATTATGCAGTGTGTGACCTCCTGGCTTGGCACACAATGTACAAGAGACAGCAGGGGAGTTACTAACCTCCCAGTAATATCTATAACCTACTCTGAGGCGCATTGCCACAGCATCCTGGGCTGCACTGTGTCTCCCATAGGTGTAGTCACTGTTGTGGGAGACACGGACATAGTGGAGTCCACTTGAGCTGCCGCTACGACAGCAATATCTAAGCTGACGATCTATGCTACTATTGACATGCTGTTGAACACTACTATTAACATGGGCATGAGTGTATTCCGTGCCAGGGTCCATTGAGTCATCCTGAAGGGTTTGCCGGGCAAGGCAATCTGCCCTTTCGTTAAGTGGGATGCCCACATGGGAGAAATGGACCCAGGTGAAATGGACCCTGGCACCAGTCCTCTCAAGGGTACGAACGGCAGCAAGACACGCATTTACAAGATCACAGTCAGCGGGCGAGGTAGATAATAGTTCATACAAGGCAGCCTGACTGTCTACAAACATGTAGACATCCTTATGTATAGCTGTGACAGCATTCAAAGCCTCAATTATGGCGTACAGCTCTGCCTGGGTTGAGGAGAGATTGGCAGGTAGGCGTTTGGCAGCTACGGTATCTGTGTATTTGCTGGGAGAGGTGTAATCACGGATGAACAAGCCGCAGCCAAACTTGCTGCCATCAACTGACCCATCACAGTACACATGAACAGCCCGGATGTGAGGGTAATTGGATAATTTTGTCATGAAATGATCCTGGAGAGCTTGAGGAAGCCAGGCACTTTTTGGGATTGAAAGTCTTTCAATGTTTACAGTGACTCGGCGAGGGTGCCAGGCAGGCTGGTTTTGTGAAAGAACTAGTGCCAAACATGCATTTAAAACACCTACTCGTGTTAGCAATGAAAAAATCTTCTTGAAGTATGGGGCAGTAGGAGCCCTAGGGTTAAGAAGAAGTGAGTCTAGCGTCTGTTTAAGGGTGGGAGATGATCCATTACAAAGCATGCGGCTAACAGTGCGGCAAGTTATTTCCTGGATTCTGCATACAATACTGGGCAGATTCAGTTCAGCCCAAAGTACTTCTATCTTTGCTGTTCTGGGGCAACCTAATATTATCCGCATAGCCTCATTTTGAATGAGCTCCAAGGAACGGAGTTGTGTTTCACTGAAGTGAACCAAGGCAATGGAGGCGTAGTCAATAAGTGACCTGACTACAGAAATATAAAACATCCTAAGGATAGGAATACCAACGCCAAGGCCTCTGTTGGCCAGGACTCTGAGTGGTGCTAGTCTAAGCAGACAAATGTCTCGAACATGGCTGATTGACTGGGCACACCTTTTGTAGCTGAGGTGAACACCTAAGTATTTATAAGTAGGGACTCTGGCAGTGGGAACATGATTAATGCTGGGTGGGCGGCAGACTCTGTTGCTGCTTGCTTGAAATTTGGTTTTGGTTTCGTTGATGATAAAGCCCATCTGTACACACAGTGTTGTTAATTGCTGCAAGGCTAAATTAAGAAGTGTAGGGGTTCTGCATTGCACAAGTATGTCATCAGCATAAATGAGGACCTGAGTGTCCTGTGGGAAAGGCCAGCGGGCAATTTTGTCCATCAAAATATTGAAGAGCATAGAGCTAAGGACACCCCCTTGTGGCGTGCCCAGTTCAAAAAGATCCTCTGGAGAGGCTACACCATAAAAACATACTTGTGCCTTCCTGTCTGTTAAGCCCCACGCCGCCCTACTCCCGTAGGGGGGGAAATTTCGTGCGCGGGGGCTCAACGGGGGGTGTTGATATAGTTCCTGTTTTAGCGGCCCCCCAACCCGCTACGGTTCTATCCAATCGGTCGCTGGTCGTGGCATGACAATTAACCCCGGCACCCCTACCTGAAGGTGCCGAGTTGGGCTTATCTCCTTGTACCGGAAGGTACACGGGGCAGTGCCCGTAGCTTCGGAGATACGGGGAGCTTACCTCCCCAGGCGGGTAAACGCCCCGGCATTGCCAGGGGGGCGACCCTCCCTGTCCCCCCCGAGGACCCTAGCTTGCATAGTTGCCCCGAGGGCATCCATTAATCGCCCGCCCCTATCATGCACTGTCAATCATATGGATACATCACCATCTGCTGCGTAGCCTCCAGGAAGACCTGTATGTGGTACTCAAGAGGTCCTAAGATCCTGCGGCGGGTGTCTCGTAATGCCCCGGAATCCCAGGGGAAGCCTCCTGAAGGAGGTGTCTAGTAGGGCGTCGTAACAGCGTAGAGTTTCACCTCCGCCCCGAGCCCGCCGCTAGTGTCTTGCCCCAATGCCTAGTGGTTTCCCAAGGGCCCTGAAGAGAGGCCACAGGGGCAGGTAGTGTGGTAAGACATCGTGGCATCGTAGAGTGGCACGTACCTACCCCCTAGGGCAAAGCGAAGCGCTCCTTCGTCGCCTTGCTGTGGCTCCGGGGATTCCTGTGGCCCCAGGAGGAGAGCCACAGGAGCGGGCGGTGTTGCAGGGACGTCATGGCCTCGTAGAGTTGCACTTCCCGCCCCTGGGGCTATGCGGGGTATTCCTTAGTCGTCCCGCCGAGGTCCCGTAGGCCCTGGGACCCAGGAGGAGAGCCACAGGGGCAACGCAGAGCGCCACTATTTGCCCCGCCGCGGCCCCGTCATCTCAGGGCAACAGGGAAAGGCAACCGGAGCAAGCGGAGCAGCGGACGAAGGGGCGGAGCGCGTGTGCCTGGAGGGAATACCAGCGTAGCTCACTCGCTGCCCTTAGACAAACACTCTTCTCGTAGTCACTGCCTATGCGTAGTCACTCCCAAAGTAACAAATACCAAGTAAACCCACTTCGTATACGAGAAAAAAAATCTGCCCGCGCGGCTGGCAACTCAGGTCAAATAGTGACGTAGGCGGTGCGTCCACAGGTCAGTTGCTTGGGTGACCTAGACGAGAGCGGTTGGACTGGGTAGTCCAACCTCTGGGAGAGAGAGAGAGAAAGAGAAAGAGAAAGAAAAGAAAAAGAAAAGAAAAAGAAAAGAAAAAAGAGAGAGAGAGAGAAGAGAAGAGAGAGAGAGGGGGAGAGAGAGAGAGAGAGAGAGAGAGAGAGAGAGAGAGAGAGAGAGAGAGAGAGAGAGAGAGAGAGAGAGAGAGAGAGAGAGAGAGAGAGAGAGAGAGAGAGAGAGAGAGAGAGAGAGAGAGAAAGAGAAAGAGAAAGAGAAAGAGAAAGAGAAAGAAAAAAAGAGAGAGAGAGAGAGAGGGAAATATAACATAATGTAGCTAATTCAACACCCCATACCTCCCCCCCTCCTTCCTCCCTCTTTTTCCCCTCCTTCCCCCTCCCTCCCCTTCACCTCCTTGTGGCACCGATGACGTTGCCCTTAAGCTCGTCCCCTATGCGCGTGGGTTTACTCTATATATGGTACTCTGGTCACTCCTACGTGTCCGCCTCGTAGCGAGACACGTCTATTCACACATAAACCCAGAAAGGATCTTCCTCTTTCCCCTCTGTTCAGGGAGAGGCAAGGCGTGGTGTTGGTGGTTACAGGTCAAAGGGTATCTCAGCGACGTTCAGTCATGTAGGGGAGTGAGAGGGTGCGAGGGGTGAGAAGTGTTGGTACAGCAATATTCTACCCTCTCCTCTCCTTTCTCACTTTCTCATCTTCTCTCACTTTCTCACCTTCTCTCCTTCTCTCTCCTTCTCCTCGCTTGGTAGATAAGGAAGTGTGGCGTGAGCACAACACCATTGCCTCTCTCCCTATCCACCACCGTCATCAATACTCTCTCTTCTCTTCCTTCATTCTCTTCCTCCTTCTCTTTCCCCATTTATCCTTCTTTCCCTTCTATTCCCCATTCTTCCACATCTCCAGCCCTCACACTGTCATACAAGTAGTCCCTAATCCAGTCAAGCAGCCTGCCTCGGACACCCTTCATAATGAGCTCCTCCATTATGACATCCTGATTAGCCCTATCAAATGCACCTCTTAAGTCTATGCAAGCTCTACAAGTAGCAACTTTATTACTAAAACACTTAACGAAACAGTCACTGGTGGAGTGTCCTTTTAGAAAACCGTGCAGGTTTGGGGATAGTTAACTCCCCACCTTATACTGGAGTCTATTTAAAGATACTCTTTCAATCATCTTGCACACACAGCTGATGAGGGAAATGGGGCGGAAAGTGCCGTCGCCTTTGGGGATGGGAACAATTAACGCGGCCTTCCACGAGGAAGGGAGCTGACCAGATGCAAAAGGCATGGAAAGAATAATGGTATAGCTAGAATACAAGGAAGTAGCTACAGCCTACCGGCGTGTTACCCGCGTGTCTGTGCAGGTGGAAACAAGTGTTGAAGCGACGGTGGTGACACAGGGGATGAATGAATGATGGAATTAGCTAGAGAATAGAAACAAGTACAACACATGGGAGGCGCGTATATAGAAGGAACAAGTGTTGGAGGTTATAAGCGATGGAGACGGTACAAGGAATTGTGGAATGAAGGAATAATGGAATAACTTACTTTTTGAGAAGGGCGACGAAACTGAAAGTTCATGCGGAATGAGGATTGGAGGTAGATGTGAAGAACCTTGATAATGCAGGCCGCGGCTGCCTTGTGATTGGCTGACACGTTTGAGACACAATCTGATTGGCTGGCACGTTTGTTTTGACACAATTGGGATTCACTGGCGAGGCTGTGACGTTATTGTAGGCGCTCAGCCACTTAGCTATGAGCAACCATGTACCGCCACTGCTATGTCTCGTCTTTGAATACCAGTTAACACCTGGGTGTAGAAATAGAGGTATGTTGTTGAGAAAGCACCATTGGCCTTTAACTCTCTTTGAATCCTTGCCCTGGGAGCCACTAGCTGAGTTACTTCGCAAGATTGTCAGCTCATTTATGATTGAACATCTTAGGAAGATTCGGAAAGAGGCTGCAGCTAAACCAACAATGCCACATGCCAGAAGAGTGTTTGTATGCCAGCAATAATTTGAGAGCATAGAGCTAAGGACACCCCCTGGGCGTCCCAGTTCAAAAGATCCTCTGGAGAGGCTACACCATAAAAACATACTTGTGCCTTCCTGTCTGTTAAGCCCCACGCCGCCCTACTCCCGTAGGGGGGGAAATTTCGTGCGCGGGGCTCAACGGGGGTGTTGATATAGCTCCTGTTTTAGCGGCCCCCCAACCCGCTACGGTTCTATCCAATCGGTCGCTGGTCGTGGCATGACAATTAACCCCGGCACCCCTACCTGAAGGTGCCGAGTTGGGCTTATCTCCTTGTACCGGAAGGTACACGGGGCAGTGCCCGTAGCTTCGGAGATACGGGGAGCTTACCTCCCCAGGCGGGTAAACGCCCCGGCATTGCCAGGGGGGCGACCCTCCCTGTCCCCCCCGAGGACCCTAGCTTGCATAGTTGCCCCGAGGGCATCCATTAATCGCCCGCCCCTATCATGCACTGTCAATCATATGGATACATCACCATCTGCTGCGTAGCCTCCAGGAAGACCTGTATGTGGTACTCAAGAGGTCCTAAGATCCTGCGGCGGGTGTCTCGTAATGCCCCGGAATCCCAGGGGAAGCCTCCTGAAGGAGGTGTCTAGTAGGGCGTCGTAACAGCGTAGAGTTTCACCTCCGCCCCGAGCCCGCCGCTAGTGTCTTGCCCCAATGCCTAGTGGTTTCCCAAGGGCCCTGAAGAGAGGCCACAGGGGCAGGTAGTGTGGTAAGACATCGTGGCATCGTAGAGTGGCACGTACCTACCCCCTAGGGCAAAGCGAAGCGCTCCTTCGTCGCCTTGCTGTGGCTCCGGGGATTCCTGTGGCCCCAGGAGGAGAGCCACAGGAGCGGGCGGTGTTGCAGGGACGTCATGGCCTCGTAGAGTTGCACTTCCCGCCCCTGGGGCTATGCGGGGTATTCCTTAGTCGTCCCGCCGAGGTCCCGTAGGCCCTGGGACCCAGGAGGAGAGCCACAGGGGCAACGCAGAGCGCCACTATTTGCCCCGCCGCGGCCCCGTCATCTCAGGGCAACAGGGAAAGGCAACCGGAGCAAGCGGAGCAGCGGACGAAGGGGCGGAGCGCGTGTGCCTGGAGGGAATACCAGCGTAGCTCACTCGCTGCCCTTAGACAAACACTCTTCTCGTAGTCACTGCCTATGCGTAGTCACTCCCAAAGTAACAAATACCAAGTAAACCCACTTCGTATACGAGAAAAAAAATCTGCCCGCGCGGCTGGCAACTCAGGTCAAATAGTGACGTAGGCGGTGCGTCCACAGGTCAGTTGCTTGGGTGACCTAGACGAGAGCGGTTGGACTGGGTAGTCCAACCTCTGGGAGAGAGAGAGAGAAAGAGAAAGAGAAAGAGAAAGAAAAAGAAAAAGAAAAAGAAAAAGAAAAAAGAGAGAGAGAGAGAAGAGAAGAGAGAGAGAGGGAGAGAGAGAGAGAGAGAGAGAGAGAGAAGAGAGAGAGAGAGAGAGGAGAGAGAGAGAGAGAGAGAGAGAGAGAGAGAGAGAGAGAGAGAGAGAGAGGAGAGAGAGAGAGAGAGAGAGAGAGAGAGAAGAGAAGAGAAAGAAGAGAAGAGAAAGAGAAAGAAAAAAGAGAGAGAGAGAGAGAGGGAAATATAACATAATGTAGCTAATTCAACACCCCATACCTCCCCCCTCCTTCCTCCCTCTTTTTCCCCCTCCTTCCCCCTCCCTCCCCTTCACCTCCTTGTGGCACCGATGACGTTGCCCTTAAGCTCGTCCCCTATGCGCGTGGGTTTACTCTATATATGGTACTCTGGTCACTCCTACGTGTCCGCCTCGTAGCGAGACACGTCTATTCACACATAAACCCAGAAAGGATCTTCCTCTTTCCCCTCTGTTCAGGGAGAGGCAAGGCGTGGTGTTGGTGGTTACAGGTCAAAGGGTATCTCAGCGACGTTCAGTCATGTAGGGGAGTGAGAGGGGTGCGAGGGGTGAGAAGTGTTGGTACAGCAATATTCTACCCTCTCCTCTCCTTTCTCACTTTCTCATCTTCTCTCACTTTCTCACCTTCTCTCCTTCTCTCTCCTTCTCCTCGCTTGGTAGATAAGGAAGTGTGGCGTGAGCACAACACCATTGCCTCTCTCCCTATCCACCACCGTCATCAATACTCTCTCTTCTCTTCCTTCATTCTCTTCCTCCTTCTCTTTCCCCATTTATCCTTCTTTCCCTTCTATTCCCCATTCTTCCACATCTCCAGCCCTCACACTGTCATACAAGTAGTCCCTAATCCAGTCAAGCAGCCTGCCTCGGACACCCTTCATAATGAGCTCCTCCATTATGACATCCTGATTAGCCCTATCAAATGCACCTCTTAAGTCTATGCAAGCTCTACAAGTAGCAACTTTATTACTAAAACACTTAACGAAACAGTCACTGGTGGAGTGTCCTTTTAGAAAACCGTGCAGGTTTGGGGATAGTTAACTCCCCACCTTATACTGGAGTCTATTTAAAGATACTCTTTCAATCATCTTGCACACACAGCTGATGAGGGAAATGGGGCGGAAAGTGCCGTCGCCTTTGGGGATGGGAACAATTAACGCGGCCTTCCACGAGGAAGGGAGCTGACCAGATGCAAAAGGCATGGAAAGAATAATGGTATAGCTAGAATACAAGGAAGTAGCTACAGCCTACCGGCGTGTTACCCGCGTGTCTGTGCAGGTGGAAACAAGTGTTGAAGCGACGGTGGTGACACAGGGGATGAATGAATGATGGAATTAGCTAGAGAATAGAAACAAGTACAACACATGGGAGGCGCGTATATAGAAGGAACAAGTGTTGGAGGTTATAAGCGATGGAGACGGTACAAGGAATTGTGGAATGAAGGAATAATGGAATAACTTACTTTTTGAGAAGGGCGACGAAACTGAAAGTTCATGCGGAATGAGGATTGGAGGTAGATGTGAAGAACCTTGATAATGCAGGCCGCGGCTGCCTTGTGATTGGCTGACACGTTTGAGACACAATCTGATTGGCTGGCACGTTTGTTTTGACACAATTGGGATTCACTGGCGAGGCTGTGACGTTATTGTAGGCGCTCAGCCACTTAGCTATGAGCAACCATGTACCGCCACTGCTATGTCTCGTCTTTGAATACCAGTTAACACCTGGGTGTAGAAATAGAGGTATGTTGTTGAGAAAGCACCATTGGCCTTTAACTCTCTTTGAATCCTTGCCCTGGGAGCCACTAGCTGAGTTACTTCGCAAGATTGTCAGCTCATTTATGATTGAACATCTTAGGAAGATTCGGAAAGAGGCTGCAGCTAAACCAACAATGCCACATGCCAGAAGAGTGTTTGTATGCCCAGCCCAAAGTACGTATAACCACAGGTGACATGGTCACCTGTGGTTATACGTACTTTGGGCTGGGCATGTAATGAACCTATGTTCATTAACCTCAACCCCAAAGAGGATGCCTTCCGCCAAAAGTGAAGATTTAAGCAGTGAGAATAATCCTTCAAAACAAGTATTTGAACCAGAACCATTATCAGATACCAGTAACGACACTGCTGTCCTTTCTTTGTGCACCAGGAACCACCAGTACTGATTCTGATAATTGAGGAAAGGGTGACTATATCAGAGTGCACTTTCCAGGAAAAGGACATGGCAAAGACTATCATTACGTTGGTGTCTTACTTAACTTGAATGAGCCAGATAACTATGAATGTGATGTTTGTTACTTTCGAAAAGTGGATTCTCAGAAGGTGGCTCTTAGGTCAGTTTAAAGCAGCCACTGAACCCTGATATTGCAGTTACAGAAAAGGAGCAGATGGTTTTGAAAATGGACAAACCTGACATTGTTAAGGGAAATCTCACATATAAGGATGTGTTTGGAGTTTTGATTCTATGCCAAGGACTGAAATATTACAATATGATTATATTTTCATCCTTATTATTCACACTATCACTAAGCAACACTACACTACCATAACACTACACTACCACTACACTACCACTACACTACATTACACTACACTACACTACCCATGCAGTCTGAAATAATTGATTATGATGATATTTTATGATATTTTATAATTTGATTATGTAGCCTACCACTAGACTACAATATGCTACACAACCACTACACTACCATAACACCATTCATACCATTCATGAGGTCTGAATATTTTATTATGATTTTCTTTTTAATTTTGTTTATAATTTTCTTATTGAGCGGTGCAGGTAGGTAGTACCCCAAAGCATTGGGCAATGGCGCCATGTTTGTTATCCATGTTATCAAGGTGTAAATATTTTTCTCAGCAACTTTGTGTAACTGTGTAACTGTGTGTTCAATGTGTAAGTTGCTCACCTATGTACTGTACCTGTAACTTAGGAAATAAACTTGAAGTGAACTGCATTTGTACTTACTGTGACCTAGTTATAATGGAAAAAACTGGCACAATAACCCCATTTTACATAAATTCATTCAATTCTCTAAAAATAAAAAAACCAAACACAACAATGAAGGAAGCTATCAATGAAAGGAAGCTAGTGAAGATAATGAATAACTTGATTTTGCAACAGTAAAGAGAGCAGACAATAGCTGATAGCAGAAAGGTGTTTGCGGGTTAGAAAATAAGAACGACATGATAAAAGCAGTAAGATATAGTATTATGGTGGACTATGAGTGTCACTATGCAGTACAAGAAGGGAAGATGATAAGGCCATGCTGGTTATAAGTGTTGTGTGAGTCAAGCCCTTCGATCCCTCTTCCCGCTCACGGTTGCCAAAATTAATATGAAGTGTCGCTATCTGAAAAAAAGAAGATTAGATAAAGTAATAACAATGACGTTTATTTCATAAGAACTGATTAAGCAGGATAAGATATTACCAGTTAGTGAGAGAGTGAATGTGAGTATGATTCAAGTACCAGAAATCGAAGTGTAAGTATCTACCTAGTTATATGTTCCTATAGTTGTAGCATACAGGGCCTGAGCTATACTCACGTGGTTCTGTCTCCATATTTATGCTAATTTAGATTTTCCTTAACTTAGCGCAGTTTTTGCTTCCATCACTTCTATTATATTCCAGGCATATGTATACTTTTATGGGGAATGCAATTTTTCTTTGTTATTCAAACGGCCCCTCAAATATTCAGCATATTTTTCCTCTCCTAATATATATAGGTCTTTTCTGTCAACTATTGAGTCATTTATCAATCTAATGCACTCAATCTATTCCATTTCTGCACCAATATCTTCTCTTTTTATTATTTTTGTGTTGGCAGTTTAAATTCCATTTGTCATTTTGTCATTCCTAGTAGGTTAGCTCTTTCAACATGGGCACGATCTTAATAATTATCCTTTATATTCTAAATGTCTATATATCTAATTTCTTAATGCTATATTATTATTATTTTTTTTTTAGGGGACTATATCATTTCTACATGCTCTTGTTTTGGTCTTATCAAAGTGATGATTATTTTCTACTTCAGATCTTTATTTATGAAGTGAAAAGGAACTATTATGCTCTGCAATATTCTTTATATATCACCAAATGTATTATTTATACTAGCAGAAGTTACCCATAATAAGTATCATGTTTAGGAAGACAAATCGAGTGGCTTTGTATTAGAGATGTACTGGATATCCGGTTGCTATCCGGTTATCCGGCTATCCGGCCATCTTTTTACTATCTAGTATTATTTGAAAAATCCGGCTATCCGGCATGATAGCCGATATTACCTTAAACGACTTACTAAATTATACTATAGGTCAAATTATCTTCTTATCATGTGAATTTTTCCCCCACAAATGGCAACTCTCGACTGGTTGGTTATTCATATAGTTAATGTGTATTAAGAGAGTAAAATAATGGAAATTTCCTTCTTTTGTGGGGCTTCTGAATTGATGGACTGGAAAGCTTTCAGTAAAAAAAAAGATTTTTTAAAATCTTGTGACCTGTGTCGCTCGTGCACCGTATGCCTGAATACTTTCCTTTTCTATTCATCTCGTACATCTATTACTTTGGCAGTGCTGCCCCTGTATTGCTTACACATCTCTCGAGATACCTTTTCGTCATATACCATTTTGATGATACGTAACTAAGTTACTTTCGAGTAACGATGCCCGTCTCTGTAAATTAGCATGAGCGGCAAGTAACTGGGAACCGGGACCAGCACAGGGCTCTGTCACGCCGGACTAGAACCCTCCTGGGGAGAGACAAGGAGAGGTATGTCAGGAGTCTCGCTGAGGATGTCGAGGGTCATTTGAGCGCTAATGACCTCCGACCCGCCTACCGAGCCCTGAAGAAGCTCCGTTCCAAGTCTCCTTCTCGGGCGAGTGCTATTCGAACAGCAGATGAGCGCCTCGTGTCGGACATGGATGGGCAGATGGCTCGTTGGGCTGAGTACTTTGGGCAGTTGTTCACGGTGGACCCTCCAACTGAGCAGCTTCACACCACTGGGTTACAGGCAGTGGATGCCGATCCTCCCATTGACGAAAGCGCACCCTCTCTTGACGAAGTCAGAGAGGCTGTAGCAAAGTTGAGGGGTGGAAAGGCAGCTGGTGTTTGTAATATCAGTGCGGAGCTCCTCAAAGCTGGGGGTGAGGCCATGATCCACGGGTTGCATGCTGTCCTGACTGCTGTGTGGCAATCAGGGACCATTCCTCCTGACTGGAAAAGGGGGCTGGTCGTCCCTATCTGGAAAGGGAAAGGGGACCGTCAGGACTGCAACAATTACCGCGGTATTACACTGCTCAGCGTACCAGGCAAGGTGCTTGCCCATCTAGTGCTGACACGGATTCGCAGCCATCTGGTGAAGCATCAGAGATCTCAGCAGTCTGGGTTCATGCCTGGTAAGTCAACAACGGACCGTATCCTAGCGCTTCGTGTCCTGGTGGAACGCCGACGTGAGTTCCGACAGGGGATGCTTGCTGCCTATGTTGATCTCAAGAAGGCGTTTGACTCAGTGCATCGTGAGTCACTCTGGGATCTTCTGCGACTTCGAGGGATTCCTGCAAGGACTATTGGTTTGATAACTGGTCTGTATTCTGGGACTGAGAGTGCTGTGAAGTGTGGGGCAGGTGTATCCGGCTTCTTTCCTGTGAATACAGGAGTGAGGCAAGAGTGCGTCCTTGCCCCATCACTTTTCAACGCTTGTATGGACTGGGTATTGGACAAGGTTGTAGATCAAAGTGATTGTGGAGCATCCGTCGGCAACACCAAGATCACTGATCTTGTTTTTGCCGATGATGCAGTAATCTTTGCTGAGTCGCTGGAGGTCCTGGTGATGGCTCTCGAGGCGCTGCACGAGGAGGCAAAGCCTTTGGGACTTGAGGTCTCCTGGCTCAAGACCAAGGTCCAGGTGTTTGGAGACTTGCTAGATGAAGCAGTACAGTCTGTTCATGCGTGTGGCGAGGACATTGAGATCTTGGAAAGTTTTACATACCTAGGTAGCGCAGTCCATAATGACGGCGGGTCACGTCAAGAAGTCTTACGGCGGATTGGCATAGCCCACGGTGTTATGGACTCGCTCAGCGGGAGTATTTGGCGTTGTCGGTACCTGTGCAGGAGGACAAAGATCCGGATCTTCAAATCGCTTGTGATCACTGTCTTACTCTATGATTGTGAGACATGGACACTACATAGTGACTTGAAGAGACGAATCAATGCCTTTGGTAATAAGTGTCTTCGCAGAAT